>RJWJ010030200.1:0-20081 GCA_004363605.1 Indri indri | reverse complement strand
CAGAAGGGTCATAAAGCCTTTCCCAAATCTTTGGTTTCCCTACCATCTGCTTCCCTGCTTCTACACCTCTCTCTTCTTCTAAGCTATGAGATATTTTAATTTGATCTCCCTTGTCACTTGACACTGAGTATTTGGAAGGCTCAAGGTGACAGAGGGAGATAGAAGGCAATTTTACTATTTCAAAAAGGAATAGGGAAATTATGATGGAGAGGCCAGTGTCTGCCATTAACAGCTGTGTGACAATTAGTGATATCATCAGTCAATTGGCCATATTTATTTATAGCATAAAAGTGAGGGTGAATTGCATAGTGGACATGAAAGATGTATCTTAAACAGGATTATAAGATATTGAGCATTATTACTTTTGTGACAAAAGGGTTTTTTTTCTGTGTAGAAAGTGATTGTTACTGGGCTAAGATCAGAGCATTTGTTCAAAAAAAGTTTTATATAGAATTTGTTAAGATCCGCAAAATAATTGCTGTGAAACATGCCCTGAGATGATGGGAACAGCTCACACACATTTCAAAGATGAGTTTCTATATATTTGTTGTAATGGGATTTTACCTGTAAGAGCAAAAAAAAATCTTTTTAAGTCAAGACTCATTAATAATACCAAATTCTAACTTGATTTTGCTTGTTTGCTGTGAGTATTTAAAATTACACACTCGCAACTTTGCTACCTATGCTACTAACTAAGGTTTTTATTTTACAAAGATTCACAATTATTTTTCAGTAGCAACTTCCAACAGCTAAGTGACAGTTTTTAGTACATTTTCTTTTTACATAGTGTCTTTCATTGATTTCACTGGCATCACAGCTTTCCGGCTGCACTACAAATTAGGCTCCAAATCATTGCCCAGGTATATTTTGCCATCTGTATTTTTGAAACAATTTGAGCAGTTAAATAACAAATACTCATGTTTGTGCCCACTATTATGCTGTGTGTTCTGAAGATATAAACTACTTATATAAGATACAGTCTCCTCAGATACAGCCACCTTGAAGTTTACAAGTAAGTCTTGTTAAGAAGCAATGTGCAAACATCAAGTATTTATAGATGAAGATGATATATGCAAGTTGCCTTGCAAACTTTTGTTCCTCCTGCAAGACTCAGCTCAGACATGTGCTCCTCTAGGAAACATTGCCCCAGACTCCCAGGTTGGATTAAATGTCTTTCTGGGTTTTTATGGCATCCCAATTATGTCTCCATATCTTGTTTTACCACAGTATTGGAAATAGATTGATATTTTTACTTATTATCCACTAAACTATAAGCTGATCAGAGCAGGGGGTTTATTTATTAATCCTTATACCTCTCACTCCTCTTAACTCTACATTTGAATTAAACGAAGTGTACATTTTAGAAGATGTGTAGGTGCATTAGAAATCCCACAAAGGGACAGTGCAAGTGTTTGTAAGATGGAGAAAACAGAAGCTTTATGGGAGGAGTAGGATTTGAACTAGACCTAGTTGTGAGAGAAGAGGAGAATATCACTAGCAATTTGCACAAAAACAGCATGAGAGCTAGGAGAGGTTAGAATGAGCATGGTGGAGGAAGATATGAGGAAGGGGAGGGCCTGTTGGAGGAAAGGGTTCAACTTGGGGAGTGGCAGGACAAGAGACAGGACATAGAAGGCGGGGCCAGGCTATTGGTAACCTCAATGCTACGTGGATTACTTTGTGGCCTAATAGTTCCCACAGGCTGTAGGGACTCTTAATAGATTTTTCTCTGAGTAGGTGAGTGATAGAAAAACCATGCTTTGAAAATACCACTCTTAGAGCAGTGTAGCAGTCTGATCTCGTGAATAGAATGGAAGAGGGAGAGAGGAAATTCCAGTTAGGAGAGTTCAGTTAGGAGTCTCAGCAGGGACATGGACTTGGGGTAGTGGCAGTGGGGATAGATCAGGGGAATAGGTGGGCGGGTAGGAAGAAGGATTCGGTGCCTGCTCGACTATGGGGATCGAAGCGGAGGAATCAAGCTAATTGGGTTTTGAGCCTGGAGAATCTGGATAAAGTCATTTCTTTCAGTACAGGTCGGGAAGAGCAATCAATTTGAGAAGTAAATTGGATTTGGTTTGGGGCACATAAGCAAGATAATACTGGGGTAACCAAGTAGAAATACCAGTTTGATAATATGGGACTTAGAGTTTGGTGGGAAGATGGGAGTTGTTAGCATTCAAAGAGGAAGGTGATAATGAAAAAGGATTCTCTAGTGGCATGTGTGGTAGAAGTTAGAGGACTGAAGTCTGTTAGCCATTCCCAGGTGGAGAGACAGAAGAAGGAGCCAGTCAGTGAAACAGGGAAAAATCAGTGAGGGAGAAGAAAAAATCCTTCGTAATATGGGTTCTCTGACACCAAAGGGGGAGAGTTCCAAGGAGCAAATGCAATACAGCGCACAGTGCCAGGTGTTACTAACAAATCAGGGAAGATAAGCTCTTTTTTAAAAACTATCATAAGTAGGCCGGGCACGGTGGCTCACACCTGTAATCCTAGCACTCTGGGAGGCCGAGGCGGGCGGATGGTCCTGAGCTCAGGAGTTCGAGACCAGCCTGAGCAAGAGCGAGACCCTGTCTCTACCAAAAATAGAAAGAAATTAATTGGACAGCTAAAAATATATATAGAAAAAATTAGCCGGGCATAGTGGCGCATGCCTGTAGTCCCAGCTACTCGGGAGGCTGAGACAGTAGGATTGCTCGAGCCCAGGAGTTTGAGGTTGCTGTGAGCTAGGCCGACGCCACGGCACTCGCCCCAGGCAAGAGAGTGAGACTCTGTCTCAAAAAAATAAATAAATAAAAATAAAAAAAAATAAAATAAAAAACTATCATAAGTTATTTAGAGAAATAATATTTAAATTCCTGTACAACTTTGGACAACATGCATAGGAAGTTCATGTATCTTATTTAGCATTAAGGAAGTGAGAGAGTGTGTGCTTGTCTTGTTAGCTTTATATTGTCTTATACTCCACATTTCCTGATACCTCAAAAAGCAGAGACTGAAAATGTACCCAAAGCATAAAATATACTTTAATGAGATATCTCAAGGTTAATTATTGTTTGGAGTTCGTTAACTCGGTGTCATGTATGTTGATCCTCTTTATAGTGTCAGCTAAATGTTTGTTGAAGAAAATTAGTGGAAGGGAAGATACATGAAACCTCTTAAGTTGTTACGTACTTGTAGGGCACATTGAATTTATTCAATACCAGGTAATCACTAGATTTTCAATTTTACAGAACAGCAAATTTGCCACAGGAGGGTTTGAAAACAATGGATCAGCTTTATAAACTGTACTTTTTGCATGTTCTTCAGAGAAAATGCTTTTCCTTGTGTCTATACATTAATCATTTACCTTTCCCAGAGTTTTGTGAAGTCTAATTCCAGTGCTTCAGGGATTGTGGTTTTATGTGTAGATTTAATAGGTGGAGTTGGGAGTGTGGGCAGGTATAGGACAGGAATTAGAGAGAATGTTTTTGGTGGTTTTGTGGTGGCGGCTTTGTTGTCTGGTGTATAATCATAAAAACTAAAGAATATTTGTGCTTTAAATCTCATGGATCATGCAAAAAATATCTAATGAAAAAAGCCCTGTCTTTTGATTGCTAAGCTATAAAAATATTTATTAAAAATGTATTCTTACATCTTCATTCTGTCATTAACACTTTTTATTTAGAACACATGCTGACTCTGCAAAATCCACGTCTTCTGAAACAGACTGCAATGACAACGTTCCTGCTCATAAAAATCCTGCTCCCTCCCAGAGCAAACATGGAGTGAATGGCTTTTTTCAGCAGCAAATGATGTATGACTCTCCACCTTCACGTGCTGTGTCTGTTTCTGTAGACTCCAGCCTGTATTACCTGCCCAGGAGCTATTCCCACGATGTTCTACCAAAGGTGTCTCCATCAAGTACCGAAGCAGATGGAGAACTCTATGTTTTTAATACCCCGTCTGGGACATCCAGTGTAGAGACTCAAATGAGGCATGTATCTATTAGTTACGACATTCCTCCAACACCTGGTAATACTTACCAGATTCCACGAACATTTCCAGAGGGGACCTTGGGACAGACGTCAAAGCTGGACACTATTCCAGATATTCCTCCACCTCGGCCACCGAAACCACATCCAGCTCATGACCGATCTCCTGTGGAAACGTGCAGTATCCCGCGCACGGCCTCAGACACTGACAGTAGTTACTGTATCCCTGCAGCAGGGATGCCGCCATCACGGAGTAACACCATTTCCACTGTGGATCTGAACAAATTGCGAAAAGGTCAGCTCCGGTTGGCTTCTACTCTATTAGAGGTCAATGATAGAAAATCTGTTTTTCTGAATGTTTATTCTTTTCAGTGCAATATGTTAAATATACTATGCTGTAAAAAATAGTCCTTTTTTTTTGCTTCAGCTCTGCAGTTACCTACTCATGTAACCAAGATATCAGAGTCTCAGTAGATCCCCGAAAGGGTGTATACGCATGCACGTGTGTTCACACATGTGTGCGTTTGTGCTCTGTTGGAAGGGAGAAAGAGTTGGAGTTTTTTATCCCTGAAGAAGTATGCCCTTAGTAATGCCTTCCTGCTTCAGGAAGTATGTCCCTCTCTTTCCTACTTTCTATAATCCTGGGTGGATAGCTCCTCTTCTGAGGCAGAGGAGCAGGAAATGGACCAGCCACAAAGCCTCTCCGAGTCATACCCTTTCCTGTATTTGTGTGCCATTATGGCTGCTTCTAAGTCACATCTGTTGGACTTTGTTTCCTTCCTTCCTATATAAGCAATTTTTACTTTGTGTCTAACAGGTGATATTCTGTTCCAATTAAGCCATTATGCTTTTTGTTTGATTTTTTTATTCTTTAAAAGCTGAATCTTCTTTCCCCTTATCACTATCCACTTCTTATTGCTAGTGAGTATATTTTTTTAATACCAACTCCTAGAGCCTGCAACTGAAAGTTACAGACTTTGAGAGGAGAAAAAATGGGTCTGGGTTATTCTCTGAGATGTTCAAAGTCCTAAAAATAGAAAGTGAAAGATTTTAATGTACATACCCTAAACACTATGTGCTAACATCTCTGTATTTTGTGGTAGAGTTTTCCCACTATCTTAAGACAAAGATTTGATGTGTTGTGAATAGTATTTATATCAGTACTTATTTAATCCTTCAAAAGAATTTCTAGCTCCCTTCTTTAAGTGACTGTGTAACCTGGCGATAAGCTGATGAGATGTAAGTTAGGCCTAAGGTGGTACAAAAGATGAGAAAATAGAAGTATTTCTCTTCTCCATCTTTACATAAGCCATCTCATCCCAGCCTTAGACATCTATTCACTCTCATGATTAGATATCGGTATTGGTTAGCATACAAGTGAGTGTCTGCATTTTCTAGTGCTTTAATATGCCAATTCAAGACGTTATTCTGTGATTATCCTTTTTAAAATTGTGTGTGTGTGTGCGTGCGCGCGCACATGCATGTGTGCATGCTTGTGTACAGAGAGAATAGGTCATTCCTGATTAGTCTGAGAGCTGGCAAAGATGGGAAGAAATGTTGATAGTTTGTTTTTTGTTTTAGATGCTAGTTCTCAAGACTGCTATGATATTCCACGAACATTTCCAAGTGATAGATCTAGTTCACTTGAAGGCTTCCATAACCACTTTGTAAGTATACTTGACATCATTGAGTGTATTTCATTATCACAATCTTTATACTTAGTGCCCTGAGACTAAATGAGATCATAAAATAAAATGAATGGGTGTGACTTACAATTGTGTTTTCACATTTGACAGTAGTTTTCATTTATTAAAATAAATATGTGTGTGTTTTAGAAAACCAAAAATGTGTTGACAGTGGGAAGTGTATCAAGCGAAGAACTGGATGAAAATTACGTCCCAATGAATCCCAACTCACCACCACGACAGCATTCCAGCAGTTTTACAGAACCAATTCAGGAAGCAAATTATGTGCCAATGACTCCAGGAACATTTGATTTTTCTTCATTTGGAATGCAAGTTCCTCCTCCTGCTCATATGGGCTTCAGGTCTAGCCCAAAGACCCCCCCAAGAAGGCCAGTTCCTGTTGCAGACTGTGAACCACCACCTGTGGATAGGAACCTCAAGCCAGACAGAAAAGGTAAGGAGAGCATGGAAAAGTAAAAGGATCAGTGGGGTGCCAAGTTAGATCTGTATTTAACTGTCATTAAATCCAAAACAGAATTGGGACCAAATTTTCAAGTATTTCATATTACCTTGGTCATCACCTCCTTTAAGCAAAGCAGTACTGCTATTTATAAACTAATAATTATATGTTGATGCCCAGGTGAGATTATAAATCTCCTGTCTGTAGAGCAGAGTTTACGAACTAAAATGCCCACAGAGATTGTCAGGCAACTGGGGAGAATTAGAAGAAACTGGAATGCCCTTGCCTCATCTAAATGGAGTAAATAACTGCTACTCAGTCCTTTGTTGACTTGTGAAAATACATACTCATACAGGCAAATTTCTAGTATATCAACAGAGGCCAGAAATGTCAGATCTCATATATATTATCACTTGGTTTTTAAAGTTCTATCAACTAATTTAATTATTTTTTAAAAAAAACATTGCACTTCTGCAATGCTAGGTAATGGCCTTCAGCCACTATTTAGTAACCTCTGGAGTATATAATATCAAATCAGACAAGATTATTGATGTGTACTTGACATAATTATTTAAGAACAGCAAAGCTGTATAATCTTTCCATTCTTTCCGTATAACAATTTCTTAAAAATCACTCTGCTGGGGTGTATGTGAATGCTTCTAGTGTGTTCTTTCATACTGGCCTCCATAAGTAACATTAAATTCTAAGGTAGCACCTTTTGTTAAGAACTCTATAAAAGAAACTTTTCAACCAAATTAGGTAATATCTGCCCAGGTTTTTAAAATTTTGGTTTAAGTGGGTTAAAACAGAGACCACTGGATGTGTCGCAGCATGCCGTTAGTGTAGCTTCATCTTGACCACCGCATATGTTAGCATAAACATGTCGAGTGGTACAATTTCTGGCTTATTGCAGGGGATTTCAGCACATTGAAAAGTCTCATGCTATATGTAGTTTTTTAAGAATATCTAATGTTTGCGTACATTTCTCATTAACCCTGGGCTCATTAATATTAGTTTTAATTAAGTTCCTGTTGTGGGGAACAGAGACCGAGACTCACTCAGAGTATCTTAAGAAAAAGGATTTGGTTTTGTTTGTTAAGTGAAGAAGGAAGGATGCATCTGTGTTGAAACAAGAAGGTTATTGGGAACTGAGGCCGTTCTGGGAAACTATTGCTCTGTCCCGCTCTTTCCCTGCATTTCTGTTTCATGGGAAGTCTTTGTCTCTGCTTTTTTCTCTCTCATATTCTCTCCTTTTCTGTTTTCTTCTGTCTTGTATCCTCTGCCTTAAATGGGTTCTGCTGTCTGAGAGCTTTGGCCTACAGGGCCCTTCTGTGGCCTCGATTCTGCCCCCGGCTCCTTTTTACATGCCCTGGCAGCGTCTGCGTCAGCTTTGCGCCCCCTCATTCATTATCTGCTCCCTTCAGATTGCTTAGAGATGATCTGATTGGTCTAACTTGTCCTTTCGCACCAGGCCACATGGTAGATCATAGCCAGCACGTAGATTGGCTGCTGTTGGGCCAAATACCCACCGTAGTCCGACGGCCATAAAGATGGTCGTGTGTGATACCCGTGGCCGCCCAGACTGCCCCAGCAGCAGGGCCAGAATCAGGGGTGGTTATTTTAGAATGGGTGTGAGCATCATAGGCTTTTTTTAATTAGATAATACTTCCTTTTGTATATCTTTGTCCTCATTGTCTCTAAATCTATTTTAGACATTATTACTTTTTTTTTTGTTTACAGTATGCAAAAGTATGTTTGGACATGTGTAGATTTATAATTGGTTCACAGATCACTGAAGGATTGCGATACAAGTATCACAAACTCTTTGAAATATTGAAATATATTTTTTAATATTAGACTGGCGCTTTCCCTATTTTCCTGTAATTAGTGCATGTTAGCAGCAGATCTCTACTTTTTAACCCCAAACCTAACAGTTTTATATCTTGAGGTCCCAAATGAATTTGGAGGCAGTAAGGTTTGGGTAAGGGTACAGAGCTCTGAGTCCTACCTCCTGAGCTGCCTTGGCTGCTCTTTCGTCCCCTCAGGCTCTGCAGAACACAGTTTGAAAACTCCCAGTGTGTTTCACAGTTAGTGATTTCATGTAGTAAGCATAATATGAAATCAGAAAAGATCCCTATTTATATGTTAGGAAAGTCTTAAGATTGTAATGATATCCTTTTAGTATCATCTAGGTCTGGTATAGTTCATGTATCCCATATTATATATTATTTTATGTATATATCATAATTTGACATACTATATATTATATATACTTACATATATGTGTAATTACACATCCCTATGTATATAGTGAAAGTACATGGAGCAGAGGACTGTGTATAAGGAAGGTACTATTATTCTCACACCTGAGAGTACTATTATTCTCGGACCTGACAGTCAAAGCATAAAGGTTTTTACTTTTCTTTAGTATTCTTCTACTTTTAAAATAGATATGCTGTAAGAGAGGAAGCATGAGGAAGTATTTAAAATTACAGGGCAAACTGTCAAATCACTTTAGAAAGTTAAAACCGTTCAAGAACAAAAACACATTTTAAAACTCAAATTCAGATCTCAGAACAAAGTCTGTCCTTAAAAATTTAAACTGCAAAACAAATGTCTTATTTGGCTCTAAAATTCTTCTCATTATTCATAACACCAGATGAGTCTATTTTAATTTCAAATTTTGTGACGTCAGATAAATGACTTAATGTGTTATTCCAGCATCTCTTAAAAACTCATAGTAAGTAAGCGTGGCTTTATTGGTTTCAAAGCCCCGTGTAACTATTCAATGCCCAATATAACTGTTTTTGTGATTATCTTCTTTGAAAGGCTCTACAGTGAGTGACATTCTAGTCTTGTTTATATCCCTAATAATAGACGTCAGCTGCTGTAGTTGGTGGTACAGATGAGTTTTTCGAATACTTCTGAGTTAAGTGAAGCTGCAGAAATACATAGATGTTCTTAACACACTTACACTTAATGTATTATCATGGACCCTTTGCCTATCACCTAATTCATGGTGGCTATATTTCACCATACTATTTCTGTCACTGTAGTATTTGTTTTGAACCAAGTTTTGTGTATATTAATAGAAGAGGAACATATTTTGAGCATGTTGTGTTAAATATTGGAAAAACACGAGTCATTGGAAGTGTAGGACAAATTATATTTTGACCACTTCAATTGAAAGTTGTGTATTTCTAATGGAAAAGCACTTTTGTAACATTTGGGAAATTTATGTATCTGTGGCTTCTCTTAAAGTAAATGCTTACATAAAGATGCCACATTTAATCTCTAAACTTATCCAAGCCCCCCTCACTCTATCCAGTCTCCTTCTGACATGATGCAGCAGCTGCGTGAGCCCCAAACGCTGTCTTCACGTTTTGTTGTTTGGCCTTGTCCATTCATGCCTTTCTGCAGTCCTGAACATTTGTTACTGTACTGATTTTTAAAAAGCAGTGCAAGGTTTCTTACGGTGTTTTTATGCACCAGTCTGGTTAAAGTATCTTGAGGTGTCTGTCTTTAACTTGGTGTAGGAGGATCCAGAAGACCAGTCCCAGGGAGCTTCCCTAGGTGAGCCTTTTTTGGCATAGTGATGTATTTGCTCTATAAACATTTTTTAAAGAGATCCTCTAAAGAAGTTTTTGAATGTGATTAAAAATTAACATGCTTTTTAAAAAACTATATTTATGTAGTAAATGTTTGGAGGATGGTTGATACCAGGAGATATAAATTGATGTTGATAAACAGGTGTTAGCTTATAGTCCCAGCTACGAGCCCAGGAGTTCGAGGCAGTGAACTATGATGATGCCACTGCACTGTAGTCTGGGTGACAGAGTAAGACCCTGTCTCTAACAAATAGTCAATCAATCAGTAAATAAAATTAAGTCTGGCTTCGGATTAAATTTATTACAGTTTAAAAGAAATACATACGGAGTACATTTTTACAGCATACCCTTAACATGTAGAGTTTTTTTTCCCCTAAATATTCTCTTGGCCTATAATTATCATTATTACATTCCTCTTTATACAATGAGGCCATTAAAACAAGTATAAAAATTTTTCAGTAAATTTAGAATTTACTTTGTGAAATTAGCAGATAATATACTTTGTGACTTTTCTTCTTTCTTGACTTTGGGAGTGCTTTCAGGAAATAGTAGCATAATCTTTTTGAAAGACTAAATAATTTAGGCTACACTAAGCTTGCAATAAATAATACAGAAAATAAATTTTCCACTTTGAGTTGGATTTATGTAAGTAGTTACCTATTAGAATAATGCTTAATAGTGTTGGGACTCTTCAAAAAGGATTGTATCTGGTTATTTGAAAAATGTCCTCACTTGATTTTCTTGACCATATTTGAGATTACCAACTTTTGAAATAACATTCATTTGTTCTTTTTTTCCTTTTAAAGGACAAGCAAAATATATGAGATTGATCAGATTAAATAGCACCAGCTTTAAGAGAAAGGCAGTTCATTAACATTCATTCAACACAAATTTAAGCACCTGTCAGTTACAGGATATACCCTTTCCTAGCATTAGGACTCCAAACGCAAGGAAGGAAAAGGTCGCTCCCCTGACGAGACTCACTGCCTAGTGAAGGAGGTAGAAAAGTAAACACATTATCATAATTACCATGGAAGGGGCTGTGGTTGAGGTAAACTCTTGGCACTATTAGGAAAGCTCCCCTGAGGAAAGTCTGAGAGTGTGAGTGGCAATTAAATGATGTTAGAGGAGGCTGGCAAGGATATTCTAGTCAGAATAAACAACATACCCAGATCCTTTAAAAAGAGGGAGATGAGATGGGCCCAGAGTCGTGGGTGGGTTGGTGAGAGGGAGGGAAGAAAGTACCAAAGGAGGAACGAATGCCAAATGCCTTGCGGGTGCCTGATCCTGAACGTTACAGTTTATGCTAAATGAATTTGGACTTTATTCTGAATGCACCATTAAAGAATTTGATGCAGGCAAATGACATAATCAGATTAGCCTTAGAAAGCTCGTTCTGATTTAAGAATACTATAGAAAAAATAATTGTGTTCATTAATGTAAAATGTTATAAAAATCACTTTTCTCCCTTAGAGAGTGCTTTGCCCAGTTTTCCAAATCCAGGATACTTGAAGCCTTGGTTGAGACAGGATCAAATGAGAAAGACATAACAAAAGTCCCCTTTCTGGCTCCCACAACTTGTGGGACTTAACAGTGATTTTTAGAAGTTTTGAGTACTCGGAATATAAGCAGAGATCATGCAGCCGTACAGTGCAGCTTTATCACTTTCAGAGAAAACAGGTGAGTGAAGTGCACATTTTAAAAAAGAAAGACAGACATCAGACACAAGATTTTTTATTTTCTGGAGTGAATGTCTGAAGCATGTCCAGGCATTCATTTTAAAAGAGCACCTTTTCTGGGACAAATAGGTAACCAAAAAAAAAAAACCAAAGCAAAAAGCACCCTGTTCTATGCTGCTTTGTTTCTCAGGGTTGCATGAGAATGGTGGTGCTGCGCTGAGACTCTTCTTGCCTTAAGATGACTGTTTGCATAAGAAAGTATTTGTGCAGTTTGCAAGGCTGTTTTCTTCAGCACACTTGGAGACAGTTCCTTGGAATTAAAATCATCTCACTGTTTCTGATGGGCTTTTAGCTTTTAAGAGTTTTAAAGTGTGCTCCTCCTTGAACGCACAAATAATATAAGAGAGCAAAGCAAGGGAAGGCTTATGGATCATATGCTGAGCATTTTTGCTTCTAAATAGCATGTATTTCCTAGTTAATGGTGTTTTGATATTTTTTTCTTATAGTAAGCCATTAAAATAGGTTACAGTGATGAGGTTACACAGCGGTATAGTAGAAAAAATGTTAGACCAAGAATGCAAAAGGCTAGAATTGATTTCTCTTATTACCATTAACAACTACTCATTAAATGATGTCGGGCAAATCAGTTGACTTCTGTTTGCATACGTTTCCTTATTTTAAAATGTAAAATTAGATCATCTCTAAAATATGCATAACTAGAATGCTCTTCAGTTTTAAAATTCTGTAATTCTGTGATATATAGAAAGAACAAATTCTTGGAAGATATAAAATTGTTGCCAAATATATACCTGTGTTGTGTTACAGGTGGGTGTACCATCAGATTACACATTAATTTATGCTTCTTGGTCAGTAGGGACCACCTCACTTTTATGCTTCCTGACCCTTGATTGTAAAATGTGTTTAATAAAAATTTGTGAAATAAATAAAATTATTCTATATCCCATATGCCTTCAGATAATAGAGAAACCTGATAAAAGAAAACCTCAACTGGTAAAATACTCTTAATTTGCAAGGTGGAAATTTGGTAAAACCAGATCTAACTTTAGTTAATGCTGTAAGTCATATAATTTAACTTTTTTTTGGATCATTTCAAAAATCAAATATGAGCCCCTTTTTTTGTCTTCTTAAAAGTTGAATAAATTGGTAAAGAATACTCATCTAAAGTTATATTTAGGAATGTGGAGGTTTTTTCCTTAAAAGTTTTATTTACTATTTCAAACAATTAAACTTGTATTAATTTGCACCAGTCTGCTCTTTTAAATATTTTTGGTTTACCTCATTCATTTAAAGATCATCTATTTGAATGCCTGATACATTTAACTATCGTGTTAGGTAATGAGAATAGTAAGATTAAAGGTACCTTTTCTTCCCTGGAGGAGATTTCTTTGTAATGAAAGCAAACTATTATAGTTTGAATGCCTGAGGAACATCCACGTGGGGTGTTTTATAGATATGAGGTGTCTAGATTAGGATCTTAGGGGAAAGATCTAGGCCAGAGATTAAGATTTACTAGGTTATACTCCAAATTAGGGAGCAGATCACATAATCCAGAGATTGAAAACCTGCCTAAGAGTTAAAGCACAAGTGGGAATTTCACCAGTAGTCCGCATTCTTTCTAAATTATTTTGCATTCTTTGTTCAAACCTAGTTTAGTAAAAAGCCAAGTTGTAACTGCCTTGGGTTTAAAGATTGAGGCTGAAATGAATTACACTGTTTACTCTCAGAATTTGAGGATCAGTGTATTACATATCACTGAAGTTCATTTTTGCCTTTGTTTTAGTATTCCTATTTCTTATTATCTATTTTCACACTTTTCTTCAATAACCAGAAAAAAATTTGCCGGTTTGCCTATAGGCAGTAAAGGAGAAGAAAAAGCTAAGACGGGCCTACTTACACCTTGGACTTATTTTTCTCCCTTCTCTCCTCATAAGTAAAATTGAGCTATTATTTGAGTATGACTTTCATTTCTGTCTGCAATGTAAATGTTGAGTTGAATTTGGAAGGACATAGAGAAATAAAGTGCCTCAGTGCAACTTTTCTCTGTTGTGGCTTTTGCCCTAAAATCAACCTAAGCTTTGCACAGAATAGAAAATATGTGTAAATTTTATCGATGCACTTTTAAAATCTCATGTAATATAATTATACCATATTTTTCTATTAAGAAAACCAAGAAATACCCTAGAAAAAGAGTACCCTTTTAGCACTCACCCTGGAAAAAAGGTAATAGAGATGAGGAATAATTCGAGTGAAAGGCTTACTGATTCCGTGCATCTGCTTTTGGCTCATACAAAGTCTCCTTGGATCATCTTCTTTGAAAATTATTTACATCACATTGTACACATCATTACAATCACTTATTCTTGTTTTCATTGTGACCAACGAGAAATTACTGGTCATGGATGTAAAGCTTTCAGAGAAATGTAGTGATTTTATGTATCTATTTAATGTTTGTTTAATGTTAAAATTTAGTTGGGAGGATTTACTGTACACAAAAGCAAAACAATACAAATGGTCTTCTGAGAATAATTATAGTAAGGATTCCAGATTGAAATAAGGGTATAGGAATAAGAGCATGAACCCTGCCTCTGGATTCAAAGGATTTAACTTCTGGCTCTGCCAGTCATCATCTGTGTGACTCTGGGCAAGTTACTTAGCCCTCTATAAGCCCTAACCTATTCAGTTGTAAAATTATTAAAATCTGTTTTAATGATACCTTCCTTACAAGGTTGTTGGGAGGATTAAATGAGTTTTTAGAGTGTCTAGCACATAAGAAGTCCTCAATAAATGTTCATTATTAATGATTAAGTATAGTGGTATTTCTCGAGGTAGTCTTAGAAGGAAATTTATTATAACTTGAGTTTTGTGTGGAAATTAAAGACACTGATAAAACAGCGATGGATATTGATGGTGAAGGAATAGAGAAAGGGCTGAAATTTTAAAGTTGTACGTGAGAAATAGGTAAGGAAATGGTCTATCCAGAGCAGATAGCAATTCAGGAAAAGAATGTGATATAAACAGCTTCTGTAGCTTATTCTTGTGGCACTGGCATGTTCTCTGTGACTTCTCCAAACTACCAGTATGAATTCTGTATTCTTATCTGTAAAATCATTTGCTGTATTGGAATATAATTCATTGAATAGAACTTAAAAGTAGCTGGGTACCATTAATACATTGCACTTGTCAAAGTCAAAATAAAAACATAGAGACGAATCTCTCAATTTAACATTTTATTTGGGAAGCAAGAATTGCAGTTTGGCGCATACACACAGGCTAGGTGTTCTTTGTTGAGTCTGAAGAACAAGGAGAAGGTTGGGGGTTTTATTAGAAAGAAAAATGTCATGTATTGTTTTGATGGAAAGCTCATTGGCACTGGAGAAGCTTTGAGGAGCTGGCAAGCTCTGATCGGTGAATGGTGGTTGTAGGTAAAACTAGTCTTAGAGTCACAGCAGGTCGTTTCAGCAGCTATTAGGTAAAACTGGTCTTAGGGTGATGATAGCAGGATGTTTCAGCAGCTGGGCTTGTGGCAAATTTAATTCTTGGAGCAGGTGCTCTGTCTCCCAAGTACTTTTTACCTCACTCTGATTTAGTTGGGTATGACAAGAATGACCCAATTTGTGTAACCAACTTTCACACACTGTTCTCACACAACGGGGCCTTTAATGCCTCTCACTGTTTCTTCTGTCCTTTCGGTTTGAAGATCATACTCCCAGCTGAAGAATACTAAAGCAAAATAGGAGTTGAGTTTTTCTTTTTTATCTATTAAGATTACTTTCTCTTCCTTCCCAAACAGTAGGTTTGTTCTTGGCTTGTTTTTCTTTCTTGAAGCAGAGGTTTTAAAAGAGCCTCCTTACTCTTTTTCACAAGGCTAGGATCATTCGGGACCGTAGACATCAAGCCAGTATTCGTACAGGCTTAGCTCACCTCAACTACCTGCTCCTTCCATTTTAGTGCTTCTCATTTTAAAAGTTCTTTTTGTTGCCATATTGGCAAATCATTAGCATTTTAAGACCAAATAGAGATGGTTGAAGGAGATGGACTACAAAAATATAACCCCAAAATTCTGTGCCTAAGGATCCAGGAGATGGTGCCATAGCTAGGGCCATTGGAGGTGCAAAACGGCATTAGTTTGGAAGAGAAATGATTAGTTTCAAGTAGTGGAAGGAAAATCAGAAGAGACCTGTCAGGCAGTTGAAGTGTAGGACTAGAGAGAAAGTGAGAAACCGTAACTAGGTAGATTTAGCAGTCATGCGACTTTGATTATTCAACCTCAAGCATGTATAAGATACTTAGGGCTCAAAGTTGAGAAATGCAGAGTGTCCATTGGGAGATAATCACAGTGGAAAAACACAGAAAGAAGGTGGAGAGCTATTGAAAATGGGTCTTTCAGAAAAGGAGGAGGACAGCAGACAGGCCAGCAAACCAGAAGCAGTTCTAAGGGCATTTTGTAATTATTAGACCTCACATCACCAATGCGTCAGCTGTATGTGGCACTCAAGTAGATGTAGCATCCCTAGCCACATCCATGTATTCAGAGTAATACCAGCTGTACTGATGACTGTAGTGATTAGCACACTTCCTCCTTTCTCTAGTTGTTTCTTAGTTTGCGACTGTGCAGCACAGAGTGCTATAAGATCTCAAACTGCACTGAAGAGTTCAAAACTGAACTCCAAGTGCTGAGTTTCCTAAAATTCTCTGTCTCCCAAAAGGGAAATAGAGGTAAAGGCAATGTGGCATAGTGCTGCAGTATCACACCAGCAGGTGGCAGGCTAGAGGAAGCCTTTATTCTGCCTCTGATTAATGTGTGACCTGAGCAACTCACTTAACCTCTTCATTCTCCCAGGTTCTCTCATCCATAAAATGAAGAAGTTGAATTTGATCTGTAAGGGCCTTTCAGCTCTAAAAATAGATATATTTTTCTAATAGTAAAACTTACCCTCTGCCTAATACTATTTTTGAAGGGTGATGCATTTAGTTGGGGAAGCTTAAAAAGCTGACATCTAAGTGCCCTGCCAGCATGGGGCATTGGATACCCCTGGATGCATTAGCGTTAGGGAGTGGATCTTGCTCCCAATTTTTTTTGAGACAGAGTTTTGCTCTGTTGCCCAGGTTAGAGTGCCATGGCGTCAGCCTGGCTCACAACAACCTCAAACTCCTGGACTCAAGCGATCCTCCTGCCTCAGCCTCCCAAGTAGTTGGGACTACAGTCATGCGCCACCACACCTGGCTATTTTTTTCTATTTTTAGTTGTCCAGCTAATTTCTTTCTATTTTTAATAGAGACGGGGTCTTGCTCTTGCTGAGGCTGGTCTCGAGCTCCTGAGCTCAAGCAATTCTCCCACCTCAGCCTCCCAGAGTGCTAGGATTATAGGCGTGAGCCACCACACCCAGCCATTGCTCCAAATGTTAATACTCACATTTTAAACTCAGCCTGCCTCATTTCTGAACAAACGTGATGTATTCATTGTCTAACTTAGAAAATCGATTAATGAGAGAATTTTCATTTTTCATAACCCAGAGAATCACATTGTAAGAAACGTAGATTTCAGTAGATAAGGTGCTAGATATCAATGTTTAACCAGCAAATTCTAATTTTGCCATCTAATAGATGTCAACTTTGTAAATTCCGAGAAACAACATTTGGTGACATTAGGAATATAGAGTAGCTTAAATTACTGATTCCAATGATACTGCTACTCTGGCATCCAGACTTCTAAATGGGAAAAAGCATGAAACCCACGGTTAGAAGTTAGCCTCATACTCTTCCTAGGGTTTTTTCAGCAGTACTTGTATGTGGCAGAGACTGAAAGAGTGATGGCAACTGAATTTATGCTTTCAAGTAGTTAAATCTAGACAATCACTAGTACCAGAATCCAAACATCTGATTCTTGTAAAATGAAATCACTGGGAAGCCACTGAGTGTCTAAGGGAAAGTAATAAATGTTGGTCTTGGTTTTGGTCTTGGATTAGCAAATATTATAGCAGCCATCTGCTCCTCTAGAACAATTTTGGTTGAGAGGCGAGAATAGTCAGATTAAGGTTTTGAAAGCATCTCTACCAAATTAGAAGAGTAATATATGGAAACAGGCCTTTGTGCTTTCTTGAGATCTGACTGAGGGATTTTATTTTTTTAATTGGTCTAGTTTTCTAAGACATGTTAGAAGAAAAACTAACATGGTACTTGTTTTTCCTCCATTTCCCTAAAGAAAGATACAACTAACTAACCCAGGCTGGTTATCCCACTAAAACCCTATCATTTTTTATAACACTTTGCTTATTACATTGTCGCATGTAACTTCTCCTTTCCATTGTGCTGAGCATGCATGTATGTAGCAAGATTGAAATATTCTCCACAAACAAACTTTTGTTTATGCTTTTGAGATGTAACATTTCTGCACGGGGCTCTGTTGCTTTTTTACAGAATCCATTTTCCAATTTAAAAATAACATTATATTAAGAGCGTCTTCTTTTTACCAATTAGGTCAAAGTCCTAAAATTTTAAGACCCAAACCCCATGGTTTAGAGCGAACTGATTCACAAACCATAGGTGACTTTGCTACAAGAAGAAAGGGTATGTACTTTAGCACCGCATGCTGTATGGGGCATTGGGAATTTATTTATTTCATAATGTTTTTTCTTAAAAAAGAAGAGCCTTAAGTACTACTACTGTTGTAAATAAAACTTCCCAGCACGTTCTTTCTAGAGTGAATGCTTCCCATAATGCATGAGTCTACTTGTTATGCCATTAACAGCAGCATGTTAGATATTTGATAGTATGTGATATTCAGTCTTGTTCTTTTGCATTATTCGTTTAGCTTTTTAGACAACAATATGTTGTTTTCTTTAAATTTATGAACCGTTTGGGAGTTCCAGTTGTCTCCTGTCTTCGTATGTAATATATGTCTTCTGTTCTGAGACAGAATAAAGAATCATTTCCTAGGATTAATTATGCCATTACTTAGAAATTGACACCTAACCTAAACCACTATTAGACTTTGGGTATCAAAAAACTAAAATGTTAAGAGTTAAAGAAATACTTTCAGTCCAGCACAATATTTTGTACATGTCTATTTTAAGTATATAGGCAAGCAAAATTGTTTTAACTCAAATTTAATAAATTAATTTAGTCTTCATTATATTTGAGTTGATAAAAATACTTAGTTATGATCCTCAATCTGTATAGCCTTTTAAAATGAGCATCTGTTTTGTAGTTTTATGGTAATTATAACATAGTTGATTAAAATTACACATACATAGACAAAGACTATAAGGAAACCCAGAAAAATGAAAATTTTTGTTTAGAGTGGAGGATGAAACGTAACTAAAATATTTATCTAATATGTTTAAGTAGTCTCCTAAAATATAATTAATATTAACAAATAGTATTGTTTTAGTTCTTTTACTCAATCGATAAATTTCTGAAAAATGTCTCAGTCTCAACTTTAAGAAAAGGACTACAATCTCTGGTACATACTACTGTAATAATTTCCTACTGCAATAATAAGGTAAATAAGTAAAGATCACTTATAAATAAATAAAAATATTAGCATTTACTTAATTTTACATAATTGGGCAAAGGATTCTTTGGTTAAATTAAGCTAAAAATTTAAGGTAATTTTTTAAAGTAATTATGGCCTTTTCTCAGACCAGAGCTTGGATCTAAAAATATAATTAGTATTTTGTTTCCAGACTGGGCATGCATTATTTTAAAATATTTTATCATTAATTCTTTTTTCAATTTTTGGTTTTAGCAAAGTTTTTAATTTTTCCTACACATCATTTAAATGTTTGGTTATATGCTTCAATATTGAAGAATAGGAACATTTTTTATATAGATGACTAAATTTCCATATTGAAGATAAAATTAGTAAAAGAATTGACTAAGTGAAATAATGAAAAGTATAAGTCAGGCAACTATAAAGGAATTGGGTTATTACTCTTTCTTGTTCTCATTTAGTTATAGACATAAAATATTTAAGATGCAACATGTAATAAATAGAGCTTTAGACTTTGAGGTAACAATCATGATACATTATCTGATTTAGCTTTTGCCACTAATTATTTAGCTGTGTGTAACCTTGGGCAAATCACGTAACATCCATGAACCTTAGAAACTAGCTGGTTTTAGATTTGTATCAAATACAAATAGAGATAATATAGAGAGAATCTTGTTTGTTTTCCAAAGTTCTGTACCCTAAAATCTCTTTTTCTCTCTCTTTTCAGCCAAGCCAGCACCCTTAGAAATAAAACCTTTACCAGAATGGGAAGAATTACAAGCACCAGTTAGGTCTCCCATCACTAGGAGTTTTGCTCGAGAGTAAGTCCTTTGTTTAAAATATGTATTAATAGTTTGTTTGAATAAGGTGGCTACCTAGAATTAGAATAGTTTATTATCATAGAAAATATTTAGAACAGTGGTTATCGTTGCATAGTCTGGGGATACTCCCTTTTTTGGGTTCTGTAAAGTCAAAACTATTAAGATACTAAGATATTATTTGCCTTTTTCATTTTCCTCTTATGAGTGCATAGTGGCGTCTTACAAAGGCTGTATGTGATGACATAATTGTGACAGCTAATAGAACATGTATTTGTTTACTCTTGTGTTTTAAAAAGATTTCTGGCCTGGTCCGAAGGTAGTGAGTTATCTTCCTTGATTGTTCA
>RJWJ010030199.1:0-20086 GCA_004363605.1 Indri indri | reverse complement strand
CTTATACTTTCCTGGATTAAACTTAAGCCCATTATCCAAAATGAGGCACCACAAGAGCAGAAGAATGGGATCCACTTGTACTCGCCATCAAATTGGTACTAACTGATCAACACTAGGTTGATCACATGGCAGAAATACTCTCTAGGGATTAGGGGGATGCAGGGAAATCTACAACTAAAGGACATGGGGAGCACTGTAGGGGGAAGGGCATGCCTTAAACCCACACTTGGGTGAGGCAAAGACATAAAGTGTAACTATAATGTTTGTACCCTCACAATACCCTGGAATAAAAAAAAAAAAAAAAGAATAGTGTAAAAAGAGGTGGAAATTCATTCCATGAAAATGAGTTTGCTGGTTAGGCATGTACCATTTTTCACAAGTGATGCTGATGTCTATTACAAACGTTTCTATATATACATAAATCTTTTTATATACATAAATATGGGAAATAAATCCCCAGGAAAGTTGTTATTTAGTGGCTGGTGATAATACTTCTTATTTGTTTTCTTCCCTTTGAAAACTCCTGTGAGTTGAAAATAAAATTCAAAAAAACTGTCAGAAAGAGTGATGTTAGTGAATATGGTGAGGTGTACAAAGGTTCATCCTGCCACAAAAACACCAAAAACTCAAGCAAAAACTGTCAGAAGCAATGTCATCAGAACTCTGGAAAATAGTTAAAAGTTTGTAGAAAGCAAGCAAATGCTGAAGAAAAAAAAAAGGCACCTTACAAACGATAGGAAAGCTTTGTGGCATTTTGCTTACTCTTCCTTCACTCCCCTGTCTGGCCTTGAAGACAGCAGCCTGCATTCCCACCGCGGGACCTTGGTCCCTGGTTCTGAAGGAAGCAAGGCAGACCTTATTCTCAAAGAATTGTCAGTTTTGACCTATCTGGAGGCCACCTGAAGGACTGACATACTGCTGGGTTTTGTTGCTTCTCACTGGGAACTCCCCAAGGGTGGAAAAGTGCCCAGACAGTGCATTCCTTAAAAACATTGTTAGGCAAATGAACTGCTGCCTGGGGAAAAAGATTACAGTTGAGGCAAAAAACAGACACTCTAACAGCCTGGGAGGAAAAGCCAGGGAGAGAGTTTCTTTGATAAATTAGGGTATTGAAAAGTGCCTGCTTATATGGGGAAAGTTAGAATACCACATGTAGGCCCAGGGCAGGATGTATGCTCAGTGTAAGCACAAAGTGTGTGCTAATGCAGAGTTGTAAATAGCCCAGCTAAGAATTGAAAGAGTTCCCCAACCCAAAGCCAATTTACAAAGACTGGGAATGTGTTTCTTTTCTTTTCTCTTTTGGCTCCGGGCATTGAAGACAATATCTGTCCATACTAGCCAAAGGGACAAAGACTTCAGAGGCTGCACTCAACAAAGAATACAGACTTTACAAAAATAGTTTAGAAAAGTAACTAAAGAAACAAACCACTACAACACACAGCAAGCTAAAATAAAATAAGAAAGGTGATGAGGGGGAAAGAATCCTATTTCTGGAATTACCATATTATAATATTCAAAATAGCCAGTTTTCAACAAAAATTATGAAATATGCAAAGGAACAAGAAAGTATGACCTATTCACAGATGCAATGAACAGAAACTGTGTACTTTAAAACAGTTAATTTTATGTTACGTGAATGTCACCTCAATTTAAAACAAAAAAGCATTGGATCCTAAGTTCCAGGCAGGAAAAAAAAGAAAGGCACCAGGCAGTAGAATTATAGTTAAGTTACTTAGATAAAGGGTCCATGGGATCTGTTATTATTTCTTTTTTTGATACGTAATAATTATACATATTTTTGGAGTACATGTGATTTTTTTTTGTTTGGTTTTTTTATTTTTTATTTCAGAATATTAGAGGGGTAAAAACGCTTTGGTTACCTATATTGCCTTTGCACCACCCAGGTCACAGCTACAAGCATGTTCATCCCCCAGCCAGTGGGCACTGCACCCATTAGGTATGAATTTACCCATCCCTCCTCCCCCTTCCCACCCGATACACGTATACAATGTGTAATGATCAAATCAGAGTATTTAGGATATCCGTTTCCTCAAAGATTTATCATTTCTTTGTGCTGGAAACATTCCAAATCTGCTAGCTATTATGAAACATACAATCAGTTGTAAACTATAGTCACTCTACTGTGCTATCAAGCTAGAACTTATTCCTTCTGTCTAACTCTATATTTGTACTCATTAACCAACCTCTCTTCATTGAATTTATAATTATCTCAAAATAAAAAGTTTAATTAAAAATATCAGAGTTTGTTAAAAGGCTGAGAGATGGCTTAAACTTTGAGTAATAATCAGTAGACACTTAGGATTTAATATGTTTATTTTCTATTCATTTAATAGATACATAGCACTTAATATGTATTAGGCACAGTCTTAAGTACTTTACAAACATTAACTCAGTAAATGACTTTTTTTTTGGTAGAGATAGAGTCTCACTATGTTGTCCAGGCTGGTCTCTAACTCCTGAGCTCAAGTGATCCTCCTGCCTCAGCCTCCCAAGTAGCTGGCACTATAGGCGCTACCGAGCCTGGCAGTAAATGACTATTTTTACTGTCTGGTTTCTGGAGCAGTGTCTCCAGGGCTTGGAACAGTGCATGGCACTTAGTAAGCACTGAACGGATATTGTTTAATCACTAGATGGTAATTTTTCCAAGTTGCTCTCGCTGCCTTTATTTCCAGGTTTCTGCCTTTTCATTGTCTAGATTTCCACTGTCTAGATATCTCTAGATTTTAAGGTATTTAAATGAACATGCTCAAGATGGGATGTTGGCAGCTGGCATAGACAAGGTCCATCCCAACTGCAGCTGGAATTAGAGATGGGCTGTGAGGATGAAATGTGGAACAGCAGAAATATTTGCTATAACTGAGGAATTTAATTTTTAACAATTAAACAATTTTTAAATGATCAAAGAAAATGCCATAAATTAAATGCACAAATATAGCTATTACAAACTGAGGCATTAACTCTCTACAAATCAGTGTTCATTTTCAGAAAAGAGATCATTGCCTCAATGGACTGTAGAAATATTTATGATAATAGACACAATATGTACAAACTGTTATCCTTGGGTCATAAAAACCTTGTGCTGCTAGCTGTCCTTTCCACCCACTCCCTTATACTCAAGCTTTTCAGTTTATGGCTGACTCTTCTCAAGTGTCTATGTTTACTGAACAGCAATTCAAACATTCCCATAAATGGTTTTTTGCTTCTCTAAAAAAGTGTTTTTCTTTCGTCATCATCAGCAGTGCGTATCATGATTGCCTAAAGTTTAATGGGAAGGGTTATGACTGGTTTATCCTGTGATATCATCAGCAGGCCTGTTGATCCACCTGGTGTTTGTAATACAGCATTTTCTCAGAAATCAGTCATAGGACGTGGAGTTATTAACAGAAAAGGAACAGACATCTTTATCAAGGAGCACATCGATGCAGATGTAAAGCTGTGTTTGTTTTTAAAATGGTAGCCATAGTTCATTTATTTTTAATCACAGAGTACCATTCTCTGAATATAACAAGTAAAATGTAATGAATTCACCAGTAGGAATGTCCCTGAGGATCTCTCTCATTTTACTTAGTAATCTCCTAAATTTCAGAAGGAAATGATTGGAAATATGGAGGAAGAGGTAATGGCATTTCATCTGGGGATAAATGTCTCATGAATTACAGCAGAGAGTGGGTAGGTTGTATTAGTTGAGGATAGAAATTATGGGGGTAATTTGGGGATAGGATCTATTGGCCTTGAGAGTAAAGTAATTTGGGATATGGCGTGCTCACAGAAGTTGATACTTTATCCTGCTAGGTGGGAAAGGGCATCCAGGCATTTAGGTATTTCCCAATCTTGGGTTCCTCTGCAGATTTTGTACCTGTGGATTGTAGAGACTGGAAGAGTGGCTGGAGATGGGGAGGTATCTTATTTCCAGGAGTCAGAATAATTTTGGTTTGCAATATTGCAAGTGGAGCAGATCCTCTGGGGGTGTTGTGAGAGCAGTATGCCAATTGATATTATCCTAATGAAATTTAGAGTATTTTCTTGCCTAATTATAAGAATACTTAGCCGTAGGGACATACAGAAACATTGTACTCCATCTTTAAAGGATAAAGGAAAAGAGACAACCAGTTGTCAATGTCTGCTTCCTCAACCAAGATGGAAGATTATGTTTCTTAATTTGAAATGTCAGTCCTAGCTTGTCCCAGGGAAGGCTGAAGTCAGTGTGTCTCAACTTCATCACCTCGGTTTACAGTTGGCCTATTCCTCATCTTTTTCCTTCCCTCTGTTTCTCCTTTGCTTAAGTAAAGTTTATTGATTTCACCTGTGACCTGAAATAGTCTACATTTCCCTTGTTGTTATCTCAGAGACAAGGGGCCCTAATTTATTGTGTATGTGTGTGTGTTTAATAAGAACAACAGCCCATGGTGTCTTCTTCTAGATTGGATTTTCTTACCCCTAACACACGTATTTCATTGCTTTTACTCCATATAAAATTTTTCCCTCAAACATGAAAGTGATCCAAAGTGAGAATACCATTTTCTAGAAAAGAGTAATGATATTGTTCAGGTGCTTAGATCTACTTTCCTCCAATTCAGCTCTATTCTGGTAAGAATGTCATTTAGGATAGTTTCAGTGATTCAGAGGCCCTATCCCCCTCTGAAGCTGAAACTTAATAACCTGTCCATTTGGGGAATTTCCTGGGCAGTTGGGCTTATCTCATCCTGTGGACATGTCTCTTGGTAATGAATTTTGGTTGTAAGAACCGAAAAGTGGGAATATTCCCATAAAGCATTTTATTTTTTTAATTTTTTTATTTATATATATTTTTTTGAGACAGTCTCACTCTCTTGCCTGGGGCGAGTGCCATGGCATCAGCCTAGCTCACAGCAACCTCAAACTCCTGGGCTCAAGCAATCCTACTGTCTCAGCCTCCCGAGTAGCTGGGACTACAGGCATGCGCCACCATGCCCGGCTAATTTTTTCTATATATATATTTTTAGCTGTCCGATTAATTTCTTTCTATTTTTGGTAGAGACAGGGTCTCGGTTTTGCTCGGGCTGGTTTCGAACTCCTGAGCTCAGAACGATCCGCCCGCCTTGGCCTCCCAGAGTGCTAGGATTACAGGCATGAGCCACCGTGCCCGGCCCCCATAAAGCATTTCAGTACACAGTGAACAAAGATATCCTTCTTTGGCAGGGTTTAGTATGTTATTCAGTTCATTTATAATTAAGCTGTTGAAGAAAATGTACAATATATCATAAATTATCTACCCAACGCTGGATCAGTAAAATGTACTTCTATATATTTCTCCATCCTGCTACACCATAGTTTTGTTACACATACAATAAAATAATTATGGCAGTAATAGTAGTTAATATTTATTGAGTGCTTATTATTTTTCAGGTACTATGTTGAATACTTTCTATACAGTATCTCATTTAATTATCAAAATACTCCCATGAATTAGATGATTATTATCCCCATTTTTAACCTAACATTTGCTTTCTTTCTCAATGATACTCAGCCAGTAAGGTGGTAGAAATGTTAACTCAGTTTTGACTCCAAAGCCAAAGTTTTTACATCCTTACTGGGAAGTCGAACACATGGTAATTAATTCAATTCACATGGAAAAACATTTATTGATGTCTAGGTATATTTTCTCTGTGCTATATGCTACTAAACTAAAAAGGAAAAAAGGGAATGTGTTAATTTACTAAGACTGCTGTAACAATGTACCACAGACTGGGCAGCTTAAACAATAGAAATTTATTTTCTCACAGTTCTGGAGGGTAGAAGTCCATGATCAAGGTGTCCACTACAGCCATGCATGGGATGGGAGCTGAGGCACCTTGGCTACCTGACATACCAGGTGAATGGGAAGAGGAGGAGGCTATTTCAGGCAGGGAGACCAGAACATACAGTGGCCTGTGGTGGGAGAAAGCATGATGTGTGTGGAAAAGAGGCCAGTGCTGATACAGCACAGGGAGCCGGGGTCAAGTGATCAAAATGTGATCCTATAGGGTACAGGGAAAGGACAGGCCATGTCCCCAGATGCTTTTTGGTCATGCTAGTGTTTTTGATGTTTATCCTACAACAAAAGGGCAACCACTGAATGGTTTTAAGTGTGTCATGAGCTGCAGGAATGTGTGCATGCACATGCATACCTGTGCCCTGGGCGGGACACGAACAGATTTTGATTTGGAAAGACC
This sequence comes from Indri indri, assembly GCA_004363605.1. NCBI lineage: Eukaryota > Metazoa > Chordata > Mammalia > Primates > Indriidae > Indri > Indri indri. Next base: position 13,874 of record RJWJ010030199.1, on the reverse strand, counting down.
ACTCAGACTGCTGTGTGAAGAAGTGGTTGAAGGGACAGCAAATCACCTGCCAGAAGACCAGCTGGAGGTTGTTGCTGTGGAGTAGGGTGGAGGTAGTGGAGCTGGGTTAGAGACTGTGTAGGCTACAGCTCAGTAGCAATGGACACATCCATTGCACAGGTCTTGAGATGTATTAATAAGCATCGCCCTCAACAAAAGGCATCAGGGTCTTGAAAGTAAAGGTTGTTTCCAGGTCTGGAGAAGGGAAAGTGAAAGGAGAGACTGTCATATGTTGTTGGGGCAGAAAGCAAAGACATGTTCAACAATTGATAGGAATGCATCAAAATGATTCAGAAGCCATTTTGGAGAAGCTCTCATTGGCTAAATGTGAGACATTTTGAGCATCAAAATCATAATAATGGTCATGGATTAAAATATGTTGAAGACAGATGGAATCTGCAAGTACTCACTTATAAAATGAAGGTGTGTATGTGGAAGGAAAATTCTTCTTTACAGAAGGATGTTAGTTAATAAATGTAGAATGTGTGATAGAATTAGAAAATCATTATTTTGCAACACATATGTAATAATTGATTCAAGCAAGATTCATCAATGGATATCAAATTCATTGGTTTAACAGGATATTCAGAGTCTCAAAACATTACTCCATAGATTATTTAGTTACAAAGAGAAAACAGTACCTTCACTGGAGTGACTTGGTGACACTACCTTAACTGGGTGATCAAATTTAGCATCACTGACACTGGGACAAACTGACATTATATATTTCTTGTGATGATACAAACATCTTTTGAGACACACACAATCACCTAAGTAGTATTTTTGCCAGACATTTTTAACCTGCATCTAAACGTAAGGAAGCCATTAGACAAATCTAGACTGAAATATATTGTACAAGATGAATTACCTGAACTCTTCAAAATTGCCAATGTCATGAGGAATAAAAAAAGCTTGTGTGTGTGTGACTTCTTGATTAAAAGCTAAGGAGACTTGACAATGAAATGCAATGCATAATCCCTGATTGAATCCTGGACAGGGGAAAAGAAGCTGTAGAGGGCCTTCATCTTGCTGCAGATTATACAGGTGCTCATTGTATTGTTTCATCAACTATTCTGTCAGTTTGAAATTTGGGAAAGTAAGGAAACTGAAACAAATTAAAAGCAATAAAAAGGCAACAGCTAGGAGTCCTTCAGTAGGAAAGATTACATCAGTGGACATAGTATATCCTGTCTAAAACATGCCATATATTATGAAGCATGAGATGTCCGATTTCCTTAAGTACTAAGTTTGACAGTTGATGTCTCTGATCTCACACTTTGACACTTTTTGTTTTATTTTTATTGTGAAGGTACATCTTCCTTCTTTCAAACATATGGTTTGGCTTATGATTCTCTTTCAAATTTTTTTTAGAGCAGTTTTTGTGAAACTATGGATAAGTCAAAAATTCAAGTTATTTTCAAATATGAGTTCTGTCGTGGAACAAATGCCGTGCGGACAACTCAAAATGTCAATGAAGTGTTTGGGAAAGGATGTGGCTAATGAACGCACAGTATGCTGATGGTTTGAGAAGTTCTGGTGATTTTAATATTGAAAATGAGTCATGTTGGCAACCTGAGACCAAAGTGGATAATGATGAGTTGAAAGCTGTAGTGGAAGTGAATCCATCTCAACCTATGTGTGAATTAGCAGCAAGGGTTGATGTTACTATTACAAAAATATTGGGCATTTGAAACAAATTGGCAAGGTAAAGAAGCTGGATAGATGGGTTCCACATGAATTAAATGAGTGTCAGAAGAGAAATCGTCTCGGAACTTGCCTTTCTTTGCTGTCACGACGTAAAGGCGAACCATTTCTACACCATATTGTTACAAGTGATGAAAAACGGATTCTTTTTGACAATCACAAGCATTCAGCACAATGGTTGGATAAAGATGAAGTGCTGAAACACAGTCAAACCAAATATTCATCAAAAAAGCTAATGATGTCTGTTTGGTGGTCCAGCTCTGATATTATCCACTACAGCTTCATGAAACCTTCAATTACAGCAGATGTCTACTGCAACCAATTGGATGAAATGATGAAGATGTTTATAATTAAGTAGCTGAGACTGGTCAATAGCCACAGGCCAATCCTCTTGTAAGACAACACTAGATCACATATCACACAAACAACTCTGCTCAAACTACAGAGGCTGGACTTGGAAATTGTCATCCACCGTATTCACCAGACCTTGCACAAACTAATTACCACTTCTTCCAGGCTTTGGACCATTTCCTGCAAGGAAAAATATTCAATTCTCAACAAGCTGTGGAAAATTCCTTTCTTGATTTCATTGCCACTCACTTTCCATTCTTCTTCGCTGCTGGCATAAACTAGTTGCTATTAAGGTAGCAAAACTGTGTTGATAGTTTAGGCACACACTTTGATTAATTGTACTGCTTCTTGTTCGAGATATAATAAACTACACTTTTGATTTGAAATCGACATTTCATATTTAATAACCTAATAATATAAACTCCATATATGCATATATTATAGACTAATACACCTTATAATTAACCCATATTCAGAAATACATGTATTGTCACAATTGTCCTAATGTGCAGTAAATGTGTTTCATTATAAGATAGATTATTTTCCAAAATCCTTTTCCTATGGTCTCCTTTATTTTGAGTTTGTTCCTTTTATTATTGGATCCTCTATATTTCTAAATTTTCACTACATTTTGAACACAGGTGTTTGCCTTGATTGATGTCAGGCACTGTGCCAGCTGTTGACGCCTCAAAGCCTTATTTCCTAAATAAGGAAAAACATTTTCTGCTCCAGAAGAACTGACAGACTATGAGGGAAGAGAATAGAAAACAGATAAATTACAGCATGATATCTTAAGAACCTTAACACAAACAGATTCACTTAAGCCAATTCATTATCATAAGCTCCAGTTTAAAATGTTGCCTGGATACCAGCAGCTAATGTGGGTTATCTTGGATTCCTTTCAAAAATACCCATCAAGTCACCATATAGGGGGAAGACTGGCAACACCACTTAAAATTAAGGCTTAGGGAAAACCTAATGCTGGAGTCTCGTTGCAAGTCCCGTTGACACTGAGGCAGATGGTGCTGGAGTGAGAAAGATGTATCCAGGCATGGTTTGGAGCAGAGGCTGCTGGAAAAATGGATGCAGGAAGGCACCTTTTGCCTCTCCAATTTGTGTGTCTTGACTCAGAGCCCTTGATTTGTATATGTGAGAAAACATGCAGCTGCCTCTCCAATGGGCCAGACTACACTTTCCTTCTTTCCTTCTCACATTGGCTTTTTATTTTATAGTTAATTATGAAATATTTAAAAATACAGAAAAGTACACAGAAAAGTAAAGTATAACAGACATTCATGTACTCACCACCTAGATTTGAAAGGCATCAAATTTTTTTCTAATTAAACAAAATAAAATAGAAGAGGAAATCTCTCGTCTACACAGCATTTACTCTCTATTCCCAGAGGTAATGGCCAACCTGAAATTAATACATATTTTCCTTTCTATGTTTTTTACATTTTCATATTACTTTTAATAAGTGGGTTTATGTGCATAAAATATATATTGTTGCTTCCTGTGTTTCCAAAATATGCATGAATTGCATCATATGGAACTTGTATTTTTTTACCTGTTTTTATTCACTTAATATTTTCAGTCTTTATTCTTGTCAACCTACGTACATCTTTTTATCTCTTTAGAGATACATAGGTTTCTATACTATTTAAAAGCCATACTTTGTCTATCCCCTTGTGTTGAGACCCTTTCTTTGTCCTTTTCTACACTTTTCTACCTGGTAGGGAGATTGACTTCTTCAAAATTGTCTATTACCTGGCTTCCTCTGCTCTTTTCCTTTTGGTTGGATTCAGCCAGTGGGAGGCACCAGTTAGAGAGTAAAGTGTAGAAACAGAAATCATGGCGTTTATTTGCTGTCTACTCCCTGTCAGGCCACGGCTTAGTTAAGGCTGTCTTTCCCCTCAGCTACAGCTCTCCTTGCATTCTGGACATTGGGTTCCTGGAAACCGCACAACGTCCTTCCCTTGCTCTTTCAGGCTAGTCAAGGTCATGTCTTCTCATTGTCACCAGTCCCTGGTGCTTCATCACCCCTTGTTGGATCCCTAATCCTGCTCATTCCTCTTTCAATAGACTTTTCATAAATTCTTATCAATTATCTCTTTGAGTATGTCATCTGTTTTGGACCCTTACTATTAAAACTGGTTACAAATAAATATACCAGCAATGACTAGCAAGTAGTACAAAAAGACATCTCGGATGACGAAGCAAATCTTTATCATCATGTAGGTGTGTGTATATTGTGTAATGTGTGTGGATTTATTTATATACTCTTACTTGCTTTTGTACGTTGGCTGTCTATATATTTTCCTTAATAATATATAAGCAAGATCTATTTGAAAAAAAGAAACTACTATGGGACATGAAAAGTAGAAGTGACTAAATGATGCTGCATACCACATTCCTGAAAGGAAAGGGGTAGATATAATTTAAAAATAAATTTCTAGATTAATTTATAATGAAATGCCTTTAAAAATCAAATTAGATTTTAGAATAATTTTGAAACTTGGCAATGATTTTAAAGTTCTCCTGAAGAATAAACAAGTAAGAATAGCTAATAAAATCTTGAAGTTCATTTGAAGAATAAGCAAATAAGTACAGATAATAATATTTTTTAAATGGATTTCAGTGTGGGGGTATTTGATATCTCAGATATTTAACAAAACAATGTGATATTAGCATAGGGATTTAGAGATGAATAGGCCAGTAAAGAAACCTACAAAGGTATCCTTGTGTGCATATGTTTGACTTTATTTAAAAATACACTGTAAGCAACTGGGAAAAAGAAGCAGTCAACTGGTGTTTTAAGATCAGTTAACAATTAACAATTAAAAAATAGCATATCGTATTTTAAAATGAATTGCATACATATGCACATTTTAAATGTTAAAAAAAGGCATTAAAATTTAGAAGAAACCTAAGTATATATTTCTAATATAGAGATGGGGAACGAATTTTGAACTTAAAAACAATGGGAAAAAAAAATCGTAAAGAAAAAAGTAGTTTCAAACATACAATAATTTGAAAAATTATTTTAAAATGGATAGATTTGACTATTATTGCATATCTGTGGTATGCCATAATATAAAGAAATTTGAAAGGTAAATGGAAAATGTTAGAAACTATTTATAAGATGACAGTTGATAGCCTAAGATATAGAGACCTCACACCAATTCACACACACAAAATGCAAATGAACAATAGAACTATAAAACTACACAAAATCACTGGAATAAAGTTTAAATGAGATAATATGTCTCTAGCTTGTCAAAGGTAAAGAGGACGTCAAAATGCTCAGTATTGGAGAGGGTTCATAGAAACTGCCTCTTTTTCATGCTCTTGGTTGCAGTTTAAATTGGAAGAACTTTTCTTAAGGGTATTTAGACAACTTAAAGTATACGCCTTTGACACAAAATTTCCATATCCAGAAATATAACTTGGAATAAACATGTGTAATATATACAAGAATCTTACAGCACTCTTGTTTAAATTGCTAGTTCCAGGCCTAGGTAGTCAGTGCTAACCTAGCTTGCTCAAATTTCATTACCTGCATTCAGGGCCATAGGATGGATCTGGAGGAGCTTGCTAACAAGTTCAAGAGTCGCTCTCTACTATTTGGCTTCCAGTTGGATCTCACTATAGTTACTTAATTCTCTCTAATCAGTGCTTTAGATTTCAGAGATCCAAATTGTAGCTTTGCCTAGAGGAAATGGGTGTATTTCACAAACAGATTTAAAAGAATGGGTACCATTATTTTAAAGAAAATATGTCAACTTTTTGGTTAAAAAATAATAAAATAAAAGCAGTTGCAAGCTCAAATCTAAATTGACAATTTAAAAAGGCATATGCCTGGAATAGTGCATCTCCAGGAATCAGCTTTGTTTAGGGACTCAAGAGTGACCAGATTGAATCGAAAAACATATTTCAGTTTTACTATCACAACAGTAAGAGTGGAAGCATGGAAACAAAATAAAGGAAGACTGTATGTCAAACATTGGTGCCTACCCTTATCTTTGAAATACTAGCCATTCCTGTACATTTCTGGAGCTTCTTACTGCAGGCCCCTGCAATGCTCTCTTTGAGGACATCCTCTGATCACATGCTGCTATAGATTGAATATTTATGTCTTCCCCAAAATTCATATGTTGAAACCCTAATCTCCAATGTAATGGTATTTAGAGGTGGGATCTTTGGTAGGTGGTTAGACCATGAAGGCAGGGCCCTCATAAATGGGATTAGTGCCCCTATAAGAGACCTTGAAGAGCTCCCTTGCCCCTTATGCCATGTGAGGCTGAGAAGACAACCCTCTATGGACTGAGAAGAGGGCCCTTACTTCACTGATATAGACACTGAATCTCCTGGTGCCTTGATCTTGGACTTCTCAGCTTCCAGAACCGTGAGAAATAAATTTGTGTTGTTTATAAGTGACCCCATTTATGGAATTTTGCTATAGCAGCCCAAACAGACTAAGACATGTGCTTAGCCCTTGCCCAGAAAAAGGCAGAAGTACCAGGAAATAACACACCTGGGCAGTCTTCATCCAAGGACAGATGGGAGGTGGTGGCTAAACCACCAGCTTCTTTCCTGCTGAAATCACTGTGAGGCATACATGGACTCTAAGACCTTCCAGTGGGATGGAGCCCACATCAGTAACTTCCTCATTAACACACACTATACTGGCTTCATTCTTTTCCTTGTCTCATTTCACCACTCTCTTGTTAGTGCTTCTTGGGATCATTTTCCAAATAAAATAATTTCACTCAAATCCTTATATCCAATTTTATTTCAGGAGTAGCTCAACTAAAGGCAATGGTTCTGAGGTATAGGCCTACAAAGCAGAGCCTCGGGGTGGGACTTTGGAATTGGAATAATCACTGACCAAATAGCAAGAAGCACCTCGTTGCTGGTGGTAAATGGGGTGGTGAAAACATCTGGCATGTTATAGCATCACTATGACTAAAATTCTCACCTGTGGAAAACTTGGGAAGGGACACAGTGGATGGTAAGGCATTGACTTATGCAATATCTCTAGGGCTTGTAAGAGACTGGAACAAAAGTAATTATAAGGACTGTGGAGTAGCTCTCAACCAATGATGTACAGGGGTTGGAGGATAAATTCCCATCCTCTTTGGTCTTAGGTGGGACATCTCTGAGGTCTATTTATGAAGATTATCCAAGGTACGCATCAGATTGAGCCCCTGTTGCCCACAGAGGCCATCTGCTCATGACCAATCCCTGTGCTGTCTCCCTCCTCTTTCCTGTCTGGTTCCCCACTTTGCTGCTGGTGCTTCCTGGGACCATCTGCCAACTAAACTGTACTCGCCTAATCTCAGGGTCTGCTGCCGAGGGAGTCTAAAACTGACAGCTTGGTTAAACTGGAGAAATACAGTATTTCCTTAGAAAAAAGGTTAAACCTTAGAAGACAGACTTGATAGATATGAAAGGAAAACACGAACTTAAAGATGAAGTGACATAAGCTAAAAAAGGAAGATTTACTCTGCCTAACTGCTCTTTAAGAGGATATTAGATATCAGATAGATATTTTAGTTTTTCACTAGATCAGATGGAGTGTGGCTGAAAAACCAATCAGCGAAAATGGGGCATAATTATAATGAGTAATGATTGTTCCATAGGGTGTCAGAATCCAGAAATCTAAAAGGGGCCCAGAAATCCAGATTCTAGAAATCTATCAAGCAGAGAGTCCATAGGAAGGAAGAGAAATTGGACAACTATCCCTGTAAACTTTAGATAGCTATATGAAATAATTGCACATGTGGAGATTTAGAAGAGAGGACCGGGAAGACTGGAGACAAATACTCAAAGAATTCCTGGTGGGTTTCAAAGCGATGCATAAATCACAGGTGGGGATGCAGCTATTGCCACTTTCCTCAGGGACTATGCTTGAGAAATTTCTAGCATTCGAACTTTACAGAAAGGCAGAGTCAAGATCAGTCAGATTAGCAGGGGTACTTAATAATAGCTCAAGTCGGCTAGGGTTACATGTTGGTTTGTTGGGTGCATTTATTTTTCAAGCCAGAAAGTTAAATCAGGCAGAATCTGAACCTATTTATTTCTTCTTTTACCCTGAAAAGCAAAATCTAAAAAAGGTGTTTTAGAAAAATAGAAGTTTGGCTAAACAAAAATAATGTAAAAGCAAAGAAGACATTCATAACCAGGAAATGCAGAGAGGTAAAGCCAAACTGTGACAAACTCAGCTGAGCCATCCTCAGTGATCACAGCTGCTCAAGGCCTGGAACATTCAGAAGCTGAGGAAAAAGACCAAGCAGCACCGACCAGCAGTGTTAGTCCTCACCAGTCCCCTAGGGTCAGTATCAGCTGTAGGAACTCGTAGAACTAGCGTCATTTTCCAGTCGAAACAAATATGACGACTAGGATCAGATGCTCCTTAGTAAGAGGGTCTCCCAGTGCTCATCAATGTCTCACCAGGCCTGTGGCACAGGAGGGAAAAATGCCCATGCACAGGATACCCAAGAGTCTCTGCTGCTAGACAGAACCTTCACTCCATTCCCAGCTCCCATTTGATTCCTTTATTTCTGGAATCCCAGGGATGAGGCAAGAGTTTCGAATAAGCAGAATGGAAGTGAAAAGTCACTTCAGGTGAGATAAGTGGGTATTACTCAGGGCAAGTTTCTAAATATATCAAGGGAAGACTATTTGCATGCCATTCTCTGAGAGAGAGACAAGGTGCACAGGCAGATTTCCCCCCCCCAGGTGTGGTAAATGCACAATGCCAAGGTTAATCTTTTAAATCAATTGGTGAAATTTCTCATCAGGTTCCCAAGTCATGGAATCAAGTGTCATATTGGCAGCTAAAAGAGAACATCTTTGTCTATGTTTTCCTCTAGAGTACCACTGAGTTTCTGCTACAGTCTCTGGTGATATTAGGAACCGGTTCTGCAAAAACTGTGTGAGGGGCTGGGAGTCCACGTTTCCTCAGTTTGGTAGGGTATGGACAATGCCTGATAACCCTGTATGCACGATTAACATTTTGGACCCTTTAAAATTGGAGCACGTGGGAGGCGAGCACTGGGAATGTCTGGATGAGGCTGCACACAGAAATTGGCCGGGCGTGGTTGCGCACATGTAGTCCCAGCTACTAGGGAGGCTGAGGCAGGGGGATCGCTTGAACTCAGGAGTTTGAGAACAGCCTGGGCGACATAGGGAGACCCCGTCCAAAAAAACAGAAAACAAAACAAAACAAAAAAAAAGATTGAGAGGGAAGGGCCCTGTAAGCCGCTTCAGTGAGGGCTCCACCGCGGCCACCCAGCTTGTTACTTTCCTGGGTGCCACTCCCTGGCCGGCCCACGCAATGCGCGGTAGCGCTGCTTTGAGCAGTGACACCCGCTGCACCAGAAAGCTGGCGGGCACTATAAGGAAAAAACGAAACTGCAAGAAAGTGAAGGAGGTGCCAGAAGAGGAGGGAGAGAGTTGGAGAGGTGGAGAAAGTTCTCGACGGTCGAGTGGTGAAGGGCAAAGTGCAGTATCTCCTCAGAGGGAAGAGTTTCTCAGATGAGGACAACGCCTGGGAGCCAGATGAGCACCTGGATTGCCCGGCTTCACTGCTGAATTTCCACAGTCACAGAAAACGGCAGTTGAGACCCAAATCAGAGGGAGGCAAGCGCAAAGCTGATTCTGATTAAGAATATAAAGGAGAGGGGAGAAAACCGAAGAAGAAAGAAGAGTTAGAAAAGCCACGAGGGTTTGCTCGGAGTTTGGAGCCAGAGCGGATGATTGGAGCTGCAAATTCCAGTGGAGAGCTCATGCTGCTGATGAAACGGAAAAACTCCGGTAAGGCTGACCTAGTCTCTGCTGAGGAAGCCGATGTCAAGTGCCCACAGGTTGTCATATCCTTCTACGAGGAAAGGATGACATGGCATTCCTACCCCTCGGAGGATGGTGACAAACATGATGACAAGAATGAACTCTCCCGAGTACCAGCCCCTATCACATCCGACTGTGGGTTTCAAGTAAGGGAGGGAAGGAATTCTACTTGTCTTGACACCACAGAGGTGGCTTGAGAAGATGTCCTTGAAGAGCCGGTATAGTTTCTGTACCCTGCAGCAGCCCAAGTGCTTTCAAGCCGTTCAAGCTGTATAGTTTGCACACTGCCCAGCAATGGAACTGACGAGAAAAAGTGTTTAGCACATAGGCATTTTCTTTGAGCTCTGAGATTCTTTCCTCCGCGTGATCCATTCTGTTCTTGAGGCTTGCCACTGTGTTTTGTAGTTCCCTAAATGCGTCTTTCATTTCCAGAATTTCTGTTTGGTTTTCTGTAGCATTTCAATTTCTTTAGAGAATTTTTTATTCATTTCCTGTATTGTTCTTATGGCTTCTTTATGTTGGGATTCTATTTTCTCGTCAATTCCACTGAATTTTCTTACAATCCACATTCGGAATTCTTCCTCTGTCAGTTTAATCATATTATGTAAGTTGGTATCTATTGATGGAGATCGAATGTTTTCTTTTGGGGGTGACTTTTCTTTCTGATCTTTCATGTTTCCTGTGTTCTTTTGCTGATTCTTTCTCATCAGGCTACTTTGTTGAGAATTGGGGGTGCTGGGGCTCATTTATGGCCTTATCTCCAAGTCCCCAAAGGGACGTTCCTTGACAGTGCTGGGGAGATGCACTCTGGTCCTGTATTGCCTTAGAGGTGTTTTAGCCTGTTGGGTTATTTCTGACCTGTTGTCTTCACCTCTCGCCAAAGGAGATTAGTGAGTTTGGACCCCTTGCTTAAGCTCCCAGGTGGTGAATCACTCTTGTGTGTGTGACTCTGCTGCCCTCCAATAGTTTGAGATGGAAAGCACTGTGTTGAGCTATGGGGTTACCCTCTCTATTGTTGCTTGTAGTTTGCGTGGAGGAGTCAATTGTCAAGGTATTCCAATGCTTTTGTGTTGGGCTCTAAACCCCTGAATGGGGTATACGAGTGTCCCCATCTTTGGGAAATGTCTTGTCACTCCCAAGGGTTACTTGAGCCCTGTTGTCACTTTAGGTGGGGTAAAGGCAACAGGTACCTGTGAGCCGGAGAGTGTATTCTTCTGTGGTTGCTTGATCTGCTACTAGGGGAGAGCTGCTAATATATTGTTCAGGGCTCTTTTGTCACACTTGTGAGGCAGCTCCAGGTAGGGGACGTCAATTGGTGCAATTGCTAAGGATCTGGCCAGGATTTTCCTTCCTGCACCATAAGCCCCAAAGCTGGCAGCGGCCTGGGCACCAAGGGTGAGCCCTAGTGTTATGTTCTTATCAGGTGATCAAAACCAACCCACTGGACCAAATCAAGAATCTGCCCCTTTTGCTTAGTTCCAAGGTTCCACAGATTCACGCCAGTCACACAGGGAAAGCGACTATTCTCCCTTCTCCCTGCCTCCAAGGGCGGAGTCTGCCCTGCCCAGCTGGGGGAGGGATGTTGCCTGAGGCCACTGCCCAACTCAGCCTAGGAAGCGGCTTCTCTCCTTACTCCGCCTCTCCAAGGGTGGGGTTTGTCCTGCTGGCGCGAAAAGGCAAGCTGCTGGGTCGGGGGAGGAATGTTCAGAAAGCGGCTTCTCTCCTTACTCTCCTCCTCCAAGGGCAAGGCCTGCTCTGTTGGGCAGGGGTAGGGGCATTGCCTGACACTGGCAGGGGCATTGCCTGAGACCGTTTTCTGCACTTGCCCTCCTGGGCTGGGGAAGGGGTGGTGCCCAGAACTGAAAAAACGCCACAGTGTTTCTAGGCTATGGACCCCCCAAAATGGCGGCTGCCCATTCATACAAAGCCAGCACTGGAGGCGACTGCTCAGGGCGCAGTGGGTGCTGGGTTTGGCAGGCCGTCTCAAAGAGCCGCTGCTGTCCCTACTGCTTCCCTGACCCACTGTCTCACATCAGTCCAGTAGGGGGTCTTGCACTCTCTGTCCCACCCTGTCCCAGCAAAATTCGGCGGTTTCCAGGGACAGAGCCTCCCTTTCGGCGTTCACCTCCTTTGTTCTGGTCCCGGTGATCGCCAGAGGCAAGGTGCCTGTCTCCACACCTCCTCCTGCAGACCCGGGAAGTGTCCACTCAGACCAGTCCCTCCCCCGCCCAGTGCGGACCTAGCACAGAGCACTGGAGAGTTCAAAATGTTTCCCGCTATCGTCTCTTCTCCACACAGCCTGTCGTCCCGTGCCACAACTTATCACTGACTTCAGGCTCTTCCCTGCCTGAGTGGATGTGGGGGTCGGTGGAAGAAGAGTCGTCCTCCTGGGGGTCAGACCACACTGCCCTGACAGGCGGACAGGTGCGGCTGTTCCACGCTCTATTCCCTATTGTGTATCTCACACTCTCCAGACTTTGCAGGCAATTCTCCAATTCACATTTTCTTTTTCCAGCACTGCTTGTCTTGCTCTGCTTCTCTGCGGATTCACGATGCTATTCTTGTGGGAGAGCGAACCACTCATGTGTAGCTGTCCGCGTTCTTCACCTCCTACTCTGGGAGCAGAGAGCCAGGAGGTCACCACTAATCCACCATTTTCCTCCAACCAGGAAGGTAATTTGTGGTCACAGAAATGTTATCATGCCCATTTTATTGAAGACTTAAGCAATGTCCTCTAATCTAGCTTTATATTTTAAACCAATAATAAAAGAGACATTTTGATCTCCAAAGTTGAACTCCTAACTCTATCCTTCTATTAATTCTGAGTTTTGGTTTATTGGCTTTTGAAAGCCCAAATAATGTTCTCTGTGAGATATGGTATTATAGATGTTGTTCTCTTTATCCTGGATACGTTTCTTCATTTTTCTCCCTCCTGCCTTTCCTTTTTCTTTGTCATAAAAACTTATACCTCTCACAAAAATCAACTCATGCTGGGTAACAGATTTAAACCTGAGGAGTGAAACTACTAGAATTCTAGAGGAAGATGTTGGAAATACTCTTCTAGGCATTGGCCTAGGCAAAGAATTTATGAAGAAGACCCCAAAGGCAATCACGGCTACAACCAAAATAAATAAATGGGACCTGATCAAATCAAAAAGCTTTTGCACAGCGAAAGAAACTGTCACGAGAGCAAACAGACAACCTACAGAATGGGAGAAAATTTTTGCATGTTACAAATCCGATAAAGGGCTGATAACCAGAATCTACTTAGAACTCAGGAAAATCAACAAGAAAAAATCAAACGACCCTATCAAAAAGTGGGAAAAGGACATGAACAGAAACTTTTCAAAAGAAGACAGAATAATGGCCCAAAAACATATGAAAAAATGCTCAACATCTCTAATCATCAGGGAAATGCAAGTCAAAACCACAATGAGATATCACATGTCTCCAGTGAGACTGGCCTTTATCAAAAAGTCCCAAAACAATAAATGTTGGCATGGATGTGGAGAGATAGGAACACTGATACACTGCTGGTGGGACTGCAAACTAGTGCAACCTCTGTGGAAAGCAATATGGAGATACCTTAAAGAGATACAATTAGAAGTACCATTCGATCCAGCAATTCCATTACTGGGCATCTACCCAAAAGAACAAGTGATACTCTATAAGAAAGACACCTGCACTCGAATGTTCATAGCAGCACAATTCACAATTGCAAAGATGTGGAAACAACCCAAATGTCCATCAATACATGAGCGGGTTAATAAAATGTGGTATATGTATACCACGGAGTGCTATTCAGCTTTAAGAAACAATGGTGATATAGCACCTCTTGTATACTCCTGGATAGAGCTGGAACGCATTCTACTAAGTGAAGTATCCCAAGAATGCAAAAACAAGCACCACATGTACTCACCATCAAATTG
>RJWJ010030198.1:0-20095 GCA_004363605.1 Indri indri | reverse complement strand
GTAATGTGGCATTGTAGATGGGACCCTAGAACCGAAAAATGACATTGATAGAAAAACTGGTGAAATCCAAATAAAGGCTGGAGTTTAGTTAGTAGTAACGGACCAGTGTTGGCTTCTTAGCTTTGACAAATGTACCATGGACATGTAAGATCTTAACGACAGTGAGACCTGGGTGAGGAGTATTATGGGGATTCTCTCTATATACTGTCGTTGCAACTTCTCTGTAAATCTAAAATTATTCCAAAATAAAAAGTTTATTAAAAAAATCTGAATAGTGTGAGGGTTCCTCAAAAAATTAAAAACTGAATTGTCACATGATTTAGCAATTCCACTTCTGGGGTATTTACTCAAAAGAATTGAAAGCAGGATCTCAAAAAGATATTATCTGTACACCCATGTTTATAGCAGCATTATTCACAATACCCAAAAGGTGGAATCAACCCAAGCCTCCATAGACAGATGAATAAACAAACAAAATGTGAGCTGGTTGTGGTGGTGCTTGTCTTTAGTCCCAGCTACTAGGGAGGCTGGGGTGGGAGGATCACTTGGACTCAGGAGTTTGAGTCTAGCCTGGGCAACAGAGTGAGACCTCCATCTCTAAAATAATAAATAAAAAATCTTTAAAAAATTATGGAATATACTCACAATGGAATATTACTCCACCTTGAAAAGGAAGGAAATTCTGACACATGCTATGAACTTTGAGGACATTGTGCTAAGTGAAACTAGCCAGTCACAAAGAGACAAATACTACATGATACTACTTACGTGAGGTAAAGAGTAGTTAAATTCATATAGACAGATAGTAGAGTGATAGTTGCCAGGGGCTGGAGGTGGGGGTGGGGGGGATAGGGAATTACTGTTTAACAGGTACTGAGTTTCAGTTTTGCAAGATGAAAAGAGTTCTGAAGATGGACGGTGGTGATGATTTCACAACAATGTGAATGTACTTAATGCCATTGAATGTAAATGGCACTTAAAATGGTAAATTTTACATTACGTATATTTTACCACAATTTTTTAAATAAATTTTTAAAATTTGAGATTTTGATTAAATAATTCACACGGAGTGATGTGGTAGCAACTGGATTCAAACTAAGGTCTGTCTGGCATCAAAGCAGATGTTCTTTCCTGCACCCCACGTTGGGATGGGGAGAGAGTAAAGACGA
Organism: Indri indri; assembly: GCA_004363605.1. Taxonomy (NCBI): domain Eukaryota; kingdom Metazoa; phylum Chordata; class Mammalia; order Primates; family Indriidae; genus Indri; species Indri indri. The sequence continues at coordinate 18,926 of RJWJ010030198.1, read as the reverse complement.
TCGGGGTGGTTCTGGGAGGTGTTCGTTCATTCAGAGCTGGCTTTCTTTGTCTCCACTGACTGAAATACAACCATTCTTGGCTTCATGTCACCTTGGGGGGCAGCTGTGCTGTAGAGGACTCAGGCGACTTGTTATCAAGCCCCGGTTCTGCCACTTGCCGGTTGTTTGCTTAGCCAAGACTTCTCTGTGCCTCAGCTTGCTGGCCTGACTTGGGTTGTGACAAAGTCTCTGTCCGAGGGCTGTTCAGAGGCTGAAGAGGAAGAGGAGGCTTACTCAGTAATAACTGGAAGCTGCCAGGCAGGGTTAGAGCCAGCATGACCACAAGTCCTGGGAGAGAAGGAGACGCAGCCTAGAGTCTTCTGCGAAGTGCTCATGGAAGAGAAGAGACTGGGGCTGAGCCATAAAAGAGCGCACAGTCAAGCCCTAAAGAAGGACACTCTAGGAGAAAAGAAAACAAAGCGGATGAGGCGGGATAGTTAGATACTGCGTGGTTAGTGGGGAAGAGAGAAACCTGTGTGCTCATAAGCTAAACACAGACAGCCTATTTGTTAATAGAGAAAGAATTGAATTCAGGGGACCAGTTAGGCTTTGCAGAATCCAGAAGGAAGAGATGGAACCTGTTCCAGAACAACAACTGTGAGCATGAAGAAGGGTGGGCTGGAAACCTATATGACCTCATTACCAGATGGACACTGGGAAGAGAAGAATGCAGAGGTTTGCAGCCTTAGCAAGTGCTGGGGTCTGTGCTAACTGCTCTTGAGGCCTGCGAGGTGTGGTGAAAGGAGAGGGCTAAACTTCAAGTCATAGATTTACAGAGAACATTCTGAGGACAGGCAGCCTCTGCCTCTTTCTGATCCATAAATATTTTTTCCTCAGAGTTCAATCCTTAGTCCTGTCATCTAAAATATATTCCCTGCCTGGGTATGCTCATTACTGCCAAAGCATTGATCACAATTCTATATGCTGATGACTGCTAAATTTGTCTCCAACTGAGATGCCTCCCATGAATGAGGGACACCTGTAGCCACCTGCTTGCTGTTTTGTTAAACTCTACTAGTCCACAATCAAAGGCATTTCTTTTTTTTTTTTTTTGAGACAGAGTCTCACTGTGTTGCCCGGGCTAGAGTGCCATGGCATCATCCTAGCTCACAGCAACCTCAAACTCCTGGGCTCAAGCGATCCTCCTGCCTCAGCCTCCCGAGTAGCTGGGACTACAGGCATGCACCACCATGCCCGGCTAATTTTTTCTATATATTTTTAGTTATCCAATTAATTTCTTTCTATTTTTAGTAGAGACGGGGGTCTTGCTCCTGCTCAGGCTGGTTTCGAACTCCTGAGCTCAAACAATCCGCCCTCCTTGGCCTCCCAGAGAGCTAGGATTACAGGGGGCATGAGCCACTGCGCCCGGCCCACAATCAAAGGCATTTCATTCCCCACCCATATCTGCAGACTTTCCCTTTGTTTCCCCCTCAGATGAACAGTACCACTGACCTCTAGTTGCTGAAACCAAACACCTGGTAATCCTGAATTCCTGCCTCCCTCTCCCCTAGATGTGCTTATCTGGTAGGTTTGTTCTCCTAAATGTTCTCTGCATCCAACCCTTTTTCTGCCTTCCCAAGGGGACCACTCTGGCCCAAGCTCTTACTGTTTCTCACTAGGCTTTCTGCTGCCACCTCCTAATTGCTTCTTGTCAGGTCTTGCTGAAATCCATTCTCAGCACACCAGCCAGTGTGATCTTCCTAACAAGCAAGACAGCTCGAGTCCCAGCCTGCGCGCAGGCCTTCAGTGACCTCCTCCTTTCTTCAGGACAAAGGCTAAATTACTGAGCATGGAATTCAAGTTTCAGCTCAGGCCCCACCTCCTCTGAGGAGCCTCCTCAGCCTTTGCCGAATGGATGCCTCTCTTTGTGCTTCCACCATGCTTGGCACCTACCCCTCTCATTGTGGTCTCCCAAGATCCAGGGTGTCCATTCATTCATTCGCTCATTGGTTCTGCACATATTTACTGAGCTGGGGCTGGAGATATAATGGCTAGCTTAAGACATGTGATTCCCAATCCAACAGAAAATGATGACTGCAACTGTTTGCCTGTCTGACTCAATAAGCCTTTGTGGAATGATTGATGATCTTATTTTCACAGGCCTCCAGGCCTTTACCCTTGCTGTTCACTCTTCCTGGAACACGCCAGTCTCCATGGCCAGCTGCATCTTGTTGTTCAGATTATCTAGAGTCAATTCTCTTCTCGCCCTATCCTCTCCAGCTCTCCACTGAGATTTACTGTCTCAACAGCATGGATCACTGTTGAGATTACCTTGCATATTCGCTTATTTGTCTGCCTCTTCTCACTGGAATACGAGCCTCGCGAGAGCAGGGACCTTGCCTGTCTCATCGCTCACTTAGTCCTGAGAACTAGCACCATACCTGGCACATAAGAGAAGTTGGATAATGTTTGATAAAGGAGTGAATGGGTTTTGTAGATAAGGAAACAGCTGTAGAGAGGGGAAGAACTGGCACTGAGCATGAAATTATTTAATTATAGGCCCAATATTAAACAACCATGGGAACTGCAGTTACAGAATGGAGGGTGGCCACTGAAAGACAATAATGCAATTAACAAATATTTAGGTGCTGTGAAAGGGGATACAAGAATATGTGCTACTGCCATAGCAAAAGGTTGCCTGCACACTAAAATGAAGAGGTCTACAAATAAAGCACCGTTATTTTACTATTTTCTTGTTTATCATCATCTCTTTTCTGAATCTTTGTAGGATTATTTAGGAAACAATACTTCTCATGTGGTAAAGAAATATTTAAATCTTAATTTTTTATCTTTATGTTAACTTTTCTTCTACTAAAAGAAAATTAAGTACTTTAAATTTAAAAATATTAATAGCGAGTATGAGGTATTAACATTTTAAGATAAATTTACTTTTCCTATCTATCTGTCAACTCTGCATCCATTCATGTAGCTACATCAATAACTACATCTATGTATCTATATCTATGTATGTGCCTAAAAAGATGTCTAGGCTTTATTTATTTATTTTCATGAAAATTATTTCTGGCTGATAAAATTTGTTTTTCTTTTCTGTACTTTTCTGCCAAGTTTTAATTTTTTTTAACAATATATACATATTGTATCACTTTTGCAATAAGAGAAGTGACTTTAAAAAAAATTGGAAGCAGATATACCAAAATATTCATTTTGGATTGTAGGAGTATTGAAATACTATTTTCTTCTTTGTGTTTTTACCAAAAAAAATTTTTTTAATTCTAAAAAAGGAATTCAAAAAAGGGAAAAATGTGAATCTAAGATTAGTGCAGCAGAGTTAGAGACCCAGAGCACACAAGCAAAGTCAAGGTCAAAGTTGAGTGAGCCCTGGATAAAGGAGTCTTCTCCAGGGGAGATTTTCAGCACAGACAGCTAATAGGAAGGACCCAGCATTATTTGCCAGGGACTCCGACCCAGGGAACTGAGTTGAGATTGCCGACAGAAGATGGGCCTCTCTAGGCCCGCCTGCATCCAGCAGGAGAACACCGGGGTCCCCAATGTCACAGCAGTTTGTTCCTGGAAAAATGTCTAAGCAGGGAAAGAACTAAGTTCTCACAGCTCCTACAGCACCGTGTGTAGACGCAAGAGGTTTGTAATCATCATCGTCTCTCCCCATCTTAAGAGGTAGTTGACAAGTAAATGACAACCTTAGTCTAGTCCTTTGCACACCGCTCACCGGGAGCCAGGCACAAAGCCGGCGCTCAGCGATTATAAATTAATACGTGAAACAGGAGGTACAGTAGCCTCAACGGAAGATTTTTTTTTTTTATCAAGAAAGTTAAACTATTCCCGTCGGGAAGGAGAGAAATGGAACACAACACAGGGAATTCCGGGGGAGACAAAAAACCCTTTTTGCGTTGAAATGATATGGGATGTAGGGTACTAAGCCCGGGAGAGCCTTCGGTTCCGTAATATTAAAATCACCCGTTTGCGTGTCCAGCTTTCCACCGGACTGTGACATCCTTCTAAGGTCTGTGCGTAATGTATCTTTCACACCCCTGCCCGCCACCTAGCAGAGTGCCTGGCTCCCGCCCCCCGTAAGTGCTCCATCAACGCAGAACTGAACCCATGCAGCTTCTTGCATCTGCCTAGCCCCGGGTTTATGTAAAGAAAACTAGATAAACACATTCATGCGGGAGACCAGCGTCGTCTTGTTCCTTTGAAGGAGCTACTGGGCATTGAAGGCGCAGTTGAATACATTGAGTGGGTCAACTCTGCCCGGAGTGGAGGTAGCAGACAGCTGGCCCTCTGCACGGGCTTGCAACTCAGCTGCTGGAAACAGCGGGAGACGTCGAAGGAGGCGGGCCCGCGGATGCTGGGTGGTACCCAACAAGGCACTCAGATCGCTGGCAATGGAGCTAAGCCAGGGGTCGTCTGTGGGAACTGCACCCACCTCAGAGCATCTTGGTCCTTCTACTTCACTGAACTCGCCTTCCCCTTCTGGAAAGTGGGAAGACTCCCTGCCTCCTGGACGCCCCGGGGGTGGGGAGGACGTCGTAAAGAGGGACTGTGGAAAGCGCAGCGCACACGCGAACTGGCATCACCAGGACTTGCAGATAGCTCGGAGAATCCCGAGGCTGAGGGCGACGAGGACCCAGTGCGGAGCGCGACCTCCCCCGCGCCATCTGGGCCCTCGGCGGCCGCTGTGGCCCAGGCCCACCCCACTTCCGCGCGGGGCCCTCCAGGGCTCGGAGCCCCGCGCTGCCCCGGCCGCGGGCTGAGGGGCGCACGGGGAGGCGGGCGGGGAGCTGGAGACCGCCGGGCGCGCGGGGACCGAGGACGCACGCGGCGGGCCGGGCGGCGCGCGCTTCCCCCTCCCCCGCGGCCCGGAGCGCGAGCCGCCGTGACGTCACGGGCCACCCGCCAGCCCCGCGCTCCTCGGGGCAGAGCGCGTGTGGCCGCCGAGCACATGGGCCCGCGGGCCGGTCGGGCTTGGGGCGGCCCGGACGAGGAGGGGCGGCGAGGAGCCGCGAGCAAGGATGGGCCCTGGCACCCCGGAACCCCCCGAGCGGATTTCCACGCGGAAAGGATGTTGACGGCCCCAGTGACCTGTGGAGATACGGCTGGATCCACCTTCCAGTAAGTTCCAATTTTGTCCTCTGCGTTTCTGGAAACTCGCAAGCCTTGGCGTTGCGGGTAGCGATGCGCAGTGAGGAGTTGGACGGAGGAAAGGGGCTTTCGGAATGCGATGTGTGTGTGCTAACCGTGCACTTTCCTCATCAGCAGCCTCGAGACTGGCAGCGAGTTTGGGCGTTTGGGAAGGGGTGGGGGGAGGGGAGAGGGACGACACGGGATGGCCGGTGCATTGAGGTGGTTCTGGATTTATGCACTTGATAAAAGGCATATTACCTAATCTCTAAAAATAGACCCCTCTCCAATCAGTACAGATTTGGGGCCGCGATGCGGTTTGGAGGCCCCTTTTGCGAAACTAGAGGTCTGTCAACCGTGTGATGCTGCCTCCATCCTTTGACCATCCCTTCCCCCCTCCCCGACACCCCCTCAGCGCTGGGCCGAGGTGATTTCCAAAAACTCAGTAACTCTTGTGTTTTGAAACTTTCTCTGTTTCTGCATTGAATTTATGGGTTTGCTGGGTGCTCCCGCACCCTCATCATGGTAATTCTTTTTGGATGGGTTGTCGATTTAATTAAGTTTGTCTTCTCTTGGCTAATGTGCTTTTATTTATGCCAGTGTTTGTGGTCTGGGTGTAGACTTCCAGGAAGCACAGCCACGAAGCTGCATGTGTCTGTGTGTGAATACATCACAAATTTTCCCGATAGTTTGCAGGCATGGAATATTGTTCTGCACTTGAACTCCTGATTTCAGGCCTTTCTAGAAGAGTAGAGAAGAGAAGAAATCACTTGTGAGGGTTTAGGGACAAGAGGGTGAGGTTTTGGTGTTTCCTTTCTGGTCTTATGTTTTCCAGAGAGAGGCTGGCAGCCCGCTCTTTCCCACCCCACCACTGCCAGGCCTGGACACTGGAGCTGTTTTGTTGCTGGAGGAAACCTTGGAGAAACATGTGTGGGCTGGGTGGGCGGGGGCCTGAGGATGTACCCACTGCATCTGCTGTGCTCTCTGTTATAGGATGTTGCAGACCTATTTTGCATACTGGCAGAGACAAGTTGAGGCTTGTTCAACTTGACACAGTCCTGTGGTCATAGCCAGTCTTTCTAAAGCTCTCATCAGCAGAGAAGGGGTTTGCATCAATCCTCCGAACCCTACACGGAACTTCCTTAAACATTTATTAGGAGAAAAACCTTCATTAGAAGCCACAGAAGGACAAACACAGAATCCGTGGTTGGGAGAAACCTCGTGGCCTGGTCTCCACTATTTGAGATGAGTTACATCTTGGAGGTGAGGACATGCCTCGTGGTCTGAGGCGTTGGCACTAGGGGCCCAACCGGAATTTCACTTACGGATCTGGTGATGGAAAGGTGGGGTGGGTCTGTTGTGGTCCATAGCAGTACTCATTGAATTCCCAGGGGTGATTTGTTAGGTGGCTATATTGTTGTTTTGCCTGGTTAAGGGTGGCTTCTTGTTGCTGCTTTACTGATCTTGAGTATAGAATATTGCATAACCCAGCTTCTCTTGAAAAGTGGGAAAAATCAGTTTCTTTTTCTGATTAACTTTCCTTTTCTTCTCTCTTACACGTCTGCCTCCCCGCCCCAACACTGTCTGTTTCCGTGGCTGGAGCTTCTCTGGACTGGAAAGAGGGAGTGAGTTCTCTCTGTTCTGAAATGTCTGACCTGCTTTGGTTTGTGTGATTGCTGGTCTGAAAGCCTGGTGAATTCTGAACACATCAGATCAGCCCCTTATTCTTTAGTGTTTTTCCTCCGGAGTGGCAGGCTGGCACACTGGCCGGGTTCTGGCGCCTGTGTTTTTCGTGCCTGGGCCTTCTGCCTTTCCAAGATGGACACCTTTCTCCAGCAGGTCAGCCAAGGAGTCTCCTGGGCAATAAGACACCTTCCTTTCTTTCTCTTTGTGTGAATGTCCCTGACTTTGGGCAGACCAACGGCAGATTTTCCGAGGGTGCTGAGGACCACGTACAGTTGCCAGTCTGTGTTTTTTGGAGAGCTGGCCGCAGGCCTGCTGATGGCCGTGCTTTGCTGTGTGTTTTAGACGTCAGACGGCCCTTCTAGACCCTCAGGCCTTTTATTTTATATTTCCTTTCATAGTTGGTTGTAGACATGACATTTTGCCTGTTTGTTTTTTTTTTTTTCCTGATGCCAGTTTGTTATCTCTTTAAGGGACCAGGACTCCCCTTTGTATACCCCGTGTCTGTGGTGGGACCCTGACCCAAAATGGGATCAGAGCAACGATCTGGAAGAATTTTGACCATTGTGAGCCCTTTATTGCTTCAATACCTTCCCTTGAAAATCTCAAAAATTGTAGATCTTATAGATTGCTCCCAAAATGGGTCCTTTGGTAGGAGCCTCCTCTTTCTCCTCTGTTTTTCTGGCCCCCAGTAACGTAAGGAACTAATAGCAGTAATAATAACAATAACAACAGCAACAATAATAGAGAACATTGAATTGACATTGTTTATCATGCCAAGCACGCGCTTCCCGTTTATGCTCCCCACAGCCCCATGAGGCACTTACAATAAAATGTCCAGAAATGGTGGCTTTCTTGTTGAGGGCCAGGCTTGGTTCTAAATGCTTTAGGTTTATTATCACATTTAATCGCCCAACAATGCTATAAGATAGAATTATTATTGTTGTTATTTTGCAGATGAGGAAGCTACAGCTCACAGTGGTTAAAAGTATCACCCCAGGTCACACAGCTAGAGAGGGGCCGAGTCGCTGGGATTTGGACCAGGGCCATCTGATTCCCAGGCCCACTCCCAGAAGTTAGAGGACAGTGAAATTAAGAACAAGTAAAGGGTGCTCCTTGGCCTGGAGCAAGAGGATTGAATGGTTCCCCACCCTCCTCACCCACCTCAGGCACCAAGAAACACCTGAATATCTTGCACCAAGGTAGCGCTTGCTCTGGCTGCTGGCTTTTTTGCCCTGGTAGAGCAGGTTGACACAGGGCGGCTGAGGGACAAGAGGCCTTGGGTGAGGGCTGCGGTGCCGGGAATGTTCTGGGCTGTGGGTGTGGGCAAGAGTCATGGGTAGAGGTCAGAAGCCTCAGTCCTGGTGTAAAATTTATGATCATTTGTAGAAGGCTGTATCCAGGCATCCTGCTTGACTTTGTGACCAAAACTAGGTTCCAGGATTTAATTATTATCCACCTTCACAGGACATGGGAGATAGAGCCTTTTTTTGTTTTGCCATGATCACTACCCACCCCCCAAACTATTCTGGGTACCCATCTCTACCCTGGATGTGCTGGTACTGTAGAGACCCTAAGCATTACCAAGGTTATAGTGGCCCTTTCTGGAGCCCTTTGTTTAAAAACAAAAGCAATGGGGCTGGCCTGGTGGCTCACGCCTGGAGGCTGAGGCGGGAGGATCCTTTGAACTCAGGAGTTAGAGACCAGCCTGAGCAAGAGTGAGACCCCTTCTCTACCAAAAAATAGAGAAAAATTAGCTGGACAACTAAAAATATATATAGAAAAAATTAGGCGGGCATGGTGGCACATGCCTGTAGCCCCAACTACTCGGGAAGCTGAGGCAGGATTGCTTGAGCCCAGGAGTTTGAGGTTGCTGTGAGCCAGGCTGATGCCATGGCACTCTAGCCCAGGCAACAGAGTGAGATCCTGTCTTAAAAAACAAAACAAAACAAAAAAGCCCCTAAAAAACAAAAACAATGTCAGCTCACAAAACATAAGACTTATGTACGTGATGCTGAAATGGTCTCATTCATTTTTTAATTGAAAAATTCTGAGTTGTGTTTTTTTTTTTGGTGGGGACCGTGGGCTGTTGTTTTGTTTATCCACTCTTTAGCACCCTTGACTGTGAACCTCTTGAGAACAGGGGCATCTGGTGCTCAACACAGCCCTGGTACTTTGTTGACTCAGGTGGCTGTGAAGAACTCCTTTGTCTTCGAGGAAACAAGCAGCTGCTCAGTGTATGAGCACTGCCTTTTTGCATGTACAACAGCCTGCCCTGGTGGGAAATGGAGAGCTCCCCTGCAGGGAGAGAACGCTAAAGAAAGAGAAGGAAACCAGACAGCAGCAGGAGGCATGGGGACAGCTAAGGGAGCTAGGGAATGTAGATCTGGGTTCCTTTTAGGCAAATTAACTTCACCTCTCTAAGCCTCAGTTTCTTCATCTATAAAATAGGGATAATAAAGCAGCAACCTCAGAGCTTGCGGTAAGGAGGAAATCAGTGATGAACAGAAGTTGTTTGGCAGAGGGCCTGGGCTTGTATTAAGCACTCAGTAAGAGTTAGCTAATATTATTACTGTTACACTTGTTAAGCTTTATTTTATTACTTCCTGTGGCTGCATAAAGTAGTGGTTTCTGAACACATTTTAATGTGTAAAGGTAACATTCTGGTTATATAGATCATGAGATGGCAGTGACTTCACTGCATGTTTTTGCAAGCATCAGAAAGAAACCCTGGCTGATATAAGTTAGAAAAGATAAGGCAGCAAGTAAGCTGCAGAAGTGGGTCTCGGAGAGGACAGGCGTCAGATGGCTCTCCCCCCAGATGTCAGACTGCCTCTGCACGTCACTTAAGCTCACTGTGCCTCCATTTCCTCAGCTGCTGAACAGGGGAGGAGAAGAGTCTGTCCCCTCCCAGAGATGGTGCAGAGCACTTAGCACAGAGGAAGTAAGCCCTTGAGTGAGACATAAAAGCAATTGTTATTATTTATTATTCTTCAGGACTCTTTTTTTTTTTCCCCCTTGGTGAATTAGCCCTAACATTTGCTACTTGGTTCAAGATTGATTGATAGATTCATTTATTTACTGAGCAGTTGCTGTGTGCCAGGCACTGCTGTAGCTGCTGGAAACCCAGCAGGGAGCAAAAGAGACAAAAATCCCTGCCCTCCTGTCACATCTGTCCTAGTGGAAGCCACACAGTCGGGGGCAGGCTGGTCCCCAGAGAGAGTCAGGAGCGTATGGAGGCCATGCAGGCAAAAACTAAGTGCAGTGCAAAGGTGCTTAGTGCAGGGCCTGGCATGTGATAGTTGCTACGTTAGTGGTAGTTGCTATATTTATTATTATTAGTTTCCTTTGATTGGCTCATAAGTGGCAACCTCCCTTTCTCCCATCACCCTTCCTGAATTTTATTTTTCTCCATAATACTTATCTTCCTGATAGGCCGTATATCTGTCTTCTCCCACAAAATTGTAAGCTTTTGAAGGCTGAGAGGTTACAGCCATTCATTTATTTATTCACTCATTCATTTTCTTGCATTCAACATATGCTTATGGTGGGCCGTCTCTGTGTCAAGCACTGTTCTAGGTGTTGGAGATGCAGAAAGGAAAAATAAAGGGACAGAGCTTATGTTATAGCTGCGTTAGACAGGCGAGTAACAGCGGACGGACTAAATCAGGATGTGGGTACTGTAATAGAGGGTGCCGAGTTCTGTGGGGGCTGGGGGGCAGGGCAGCATCTGGAGGACTGTCCTGGGGGCTGTGATAAGTTGCCTGGTCAGGGCGGGCTCCTCCGAGAAGCTGACGTTGGAGCCCTCCTGAAGGAGAGGAAGGGGTTAGTCTGGGGATGGGAGTTTCAGGCCCTGGGAAGGTCCAGGACAGAGGCAGAGGCAGGGGTGGGCCTGTGGGGTAGAGGAGCAGCCAGAAGCATGAGATGGGAGCAGTGCCGGCTGGGTAGACAGGGGGAGAGGGGAAACCAGCGTGTGGAAAGGCTTCGGGCCGTTCTATCGATTCTGTCCTTTACTCTGTAGAGTGGGGATCCACCGAAGGGTTTTAAGCAGAAAAGTAATTCGATCTGACTCAGCTTTGGAACCGGCCAGTCTGGCTGCCGTGTTGAGAAGAAACTAAATCAGAGTCAGAAGCCAGAGCACCTGGGATACACCTGCAGGTGCTGCAAGTGAAGGGTCCAGGCTGGTGGCGGTGGATGTGGCTGTAGTAATGGGCTCTGGACTAGTCACTGTTGTGTCCTCAGCATCTAAAACTGTGCTGTATGATACGGCAGCTGCAAGCTTTATGTGGGTATTGGGCACTTGAAGTGAAATTGCGACGTGCCATACGTGTTAAATACACATCAGATTTCGAAGACTTAGTATAAAAAAAGGAATGTGAAATATCTCATTAGTCAATTCTTTAGTGTTGATTACATCTTGAGATGATAATGTTTGGGATATATTGGGTTAAATACCATGTTATCAAAATTAATTTCGCCTCTTTCTTTTCACTTTATTGTGGCTACTAGAAAATCTAAAATTACGTATTGCTCAAACCATATTTCCACTGGACAGCGCTGCTCTGGAACAATGCCTGGGACATGGGAGGCATTCGATGAGTTGAATGAGTGAGTGCCGGGCACAGGGGATTCTGCAACGAGTGGGAAACCATCCCTGTCTTCAGGAAGCTTCCAGTGCAGGACGTTGCCGATGATCACTGCTAGGAGAGGGGGAAGGCAGGTTGAAGTGGGACCACAGCCAATGGGTCTGGCGTGGCTCAAAAGCCTGCAAAACCTCTCTCAGGAGGGGAGGAGGAGGTCTCAGTCCCGGTGAGCTGATGGCAAGCAGTGGTCTGGCAGTGCAGGGGTGTGAGACGCCTGAGCCTCGGGATTGCAGGTCTACCGTGGAGGTAGCAGATGCAAGTGGGGCGGGGCAGAGCTGCCACACTTTTGACCTGCCTGAATGACCAGACAGAAGCGATTTCAGTTGGGTCCTGCAAACTAGGCACTTCTCAAGGATTATAAGCAAGCAGCAGCTTCTCAGATTTACATTTAGAAAGATGACAAAGGCGCATGGAAGGAGAACTTCAGGACGAGGGTACCTGACTTGGGGATTCCAGGCTTTTGGTGGACAGAAATGTGACCAGGGAAATTTAAATTTCCTTGAAAGAAAGAAATATGAACTTACCTTTATCTTTAAAAGTCTAGAGGGGGTAAATCTGTACAAAATAATAATTGTTGAATTGAATACAATCAATACAATCACTGTTTCGTCTTTTTGTTGTTGCTTTATTTTTAAAAATATTGCATTCATGGTGTGTATGTTGGCATCCTGATTTTTTTTCTTAGTTATTATTAGGACGTAGGCATTTCTGAATATTATATATACTTTGTCCATGTCACTTTTATTGGATAGACAATATTTCTGTTCAGTGACTGTTTCATTGCTTACTTAATCATTCCTTTGATTTGGATGCTTAGCTTCATAATGGACTGTTTATATAGATCAAGTTTTTTATTTTTCCATTAGTTTTTTAAAGTAAATCCTCAGCAGACAGCCTGATTAATTGGAAATAACCAGAGAGGCCTGGATTAGGGTTTTGGCTTTGCCACTCGTAGCTGTGTACATTCAGAAAAATGACTTAAATACATATATCAAAGCATCACATTGTATACCTTAAATATATACAATTTTGTCTGTCCATCATATCTCAATAAAGCTGAAAAAAATTTTAAAAAAATAAAGTAAATCCTCAGTCCTAAGATTATTGTATCATAGCATCTCAATATTTTTAGAATTTTAGGTAAATATTGTGGCCTGTGAGATTTGCACAGAATCTGAACTTGCTGTTTTCTGGTGAGATGTGTGATGTTTGTTGCTGCCTGTGATGCACTAATATGACATTAACATGTATTACATTCTCAAGTGTGTATATGCATCATATGCACCTGTGTTGGATTTTCCTTCGCTGTCATTTATCCAGGAGATATTTGTGGAATGCCTGGTGTATGCAAAGTTCTGTTCAAGGCCTTGGGTATTCAGTAGTGATCAAAGTAGATGTGGTACTTGTTTTTAGGCTTATTGTTAAGTGGGGGAAACAAAGACGGAAATAGACAAAAAATAACATTATTGTAAAGAATATGAAATAATATGTAGTAGAATAATATGAAGGGATGGTTATTAGGGGGGTGAGGGCATTCACACTGAGATCCTGTCTGGGGAATTAGCATTTGAGTGAGACATGCAGACTCGGTAGAAGTTAACCAGAGGAGCAAAGCACAAATGGGACTGGATTGATAAATATAACTATATGTTAAAGAGAGAAGCATATCTAAGCAACTAATGGTATTATATAATGGTATTTATGATACCATTGTGATGGTATTTATAATAGTATTAAAAGCCAAATAAAAGACTTAGATATTCACAATGTTTATAACATATTACAAAGCACTAATATCTAGAATACACAAAGAATTCCCAAAAGTCAATACAAAGAGACAAACAGCCTCAAAGCAAAGGGGGTAAAAGATACACACAAGCAGTTCTCAAGAGAGGAAAGCAAAATGGATGATAAATGTGAACAGATGGTTGGGCACAGTGGCTCATGCCTGTAATCTTAGCACTCTGGGAGGCTGAGGCAGGAGGATTGCTTGAGGTCTGGAGACCAGCCTGAGCAAGAATAATATCCTGTCTCTACTAAAAATAATAATAGAAAAAATTAGCCAGGTGTCGTGGCGCACTTCTGTAGTCCCCGCTACTTGGGAGGCTGAGGCAGGAGGATCGCTTGAGCCCAGGAGTTTGAGGTTGCTGTGAGCTAGGCTGATGCCATGGCACTGTAGCCCAGGTGACAGAGGGAGACTCTGTCTCAAAAAAAAAAGTGAAAAGATTCTGAATTTTACTAATAAAGTCAGGTTTATCGAAGCCTGATTTCTATGCAGTAAAATTCACCCTTTTTAGTATACAATGCTAAGAGTTTTGATAAATGCATATAACTGCGTGGCATAGTCATGTAATCATCACAATCAACATACAGAACATTCCATTACCTCCCCAAATTCCCTCTTTTCCTTTTTGTAGTTAGTTTTATTTCTCTTCCACTCACAGCTTTAAACAACCACTGATTTGTTTTCTGACCTTAGAGTATTGTTTTCCAGAGTGTCACATAAATGGAATTGTACGGTGTGTAGTCTCTTGGGTTTGGTTTCTTTCACCTGACATAATGCATTTGAGGTTAGTTGCTGTGTGTATCAGCAGTTTGGTAGTTTTTATTGCTGAGTAGTATTCTGCTTTATGGATATACCACTGTCTATCTATCCTCCAGTTGAAGGGCGTCATGTTTTAAAGTGTGTCAGAAGTGGGAAGTTTGACTCAAGTGCTGACGAGGCACCCGATCCTCAGCTCAGCTAGTGAGTGTGTGAGGTCACTTAGGAGACCAGCCTGGCACACAGCATTGTGTAGTAAAATTGAAAACCCGTGTAGCCTCAGTCCTAGGTAAGTCTGAGAATTCCACAGCTCGTGCTGTATGTTACTTAAGGATATTAAAGATGGGTGTGAATGTTTAAAAAATGGGCTGGAAGGATCTATATCAAACTCACTGTCATCATCTGGGAAGGGAAGGAGATGGGGACGGTCGTGAGGGTCAAAGCCTACTTCAACTTTATTTTTTTGTTTATTTATTTATTTATTTATTTTTGTCCTTTTTTTCCGCGTATTATGGGGGTACATAGAAACCTACACATATCACTTACACATTTTGAAAGTATACAGAAAGGAACAAAAGACTGGGAACACGTATGACAAGATGTTCGTGGTTGTCAATTCTTTAAATTTCTTTCAGAAAAGTTTCGGGGAGGGACATAACTAGGTAAAGAGAACGGCATGTGTGAAGGCCCCGAGGCAGCACAAAGTTTGGGGTGTGCGGAGTTATTAAGAGACTCGTGTGGCCAGAGTGGGCATTCAGGTGCCAGGCCATGGAGGTCCTGATGTGCTATTCCAAGACTTTGGGAATAGGAAATGCTCTTCCTGCTGAGTGGGGCAGGGCCTGGCTTGACTGGCCTTTTTGCTGGGTAGACGATGGATCAGTCAGCCGTGGAAGCAGGAGGCCCATTTGGAGGTCGTACTGCGGCAAGCGGGGAGAGACAGCCGGACCCTGCTTCTGGCAGGGGAGAGGGAGAAAAGAGGACATTTATTTTGGAGACAGAAAGGACTTCTGCTCGGAGGGCAAAGTTTGAGGGGTGGCAAGTGGGCCTGAAGAGGTAGCCAAGGACTTTTCAAACCCTGCTGAGTGCTTGGACCTTATCCTGCAGGCCATGGGGAGCTATGGAAGGTTTTGAGCTGGGGCAGGGATGAGATCAGAGAGATCTGTCCACCAGCGATGTCGCCAGCCTGGAGTCTCTGAAGAACATTCTATTAGTAGTTACTGTGGTAGAGAGAGTACCAGTTACCCTCTTGTTGGATGCTTGGCCCTTCCCGTTTTTCAAAAGGAAATAGAAAAAGGAAAATAACCTCTGTGTGGAAAGTCCCCAGGAATTTACAGGAGAGCAGCTGTAGAACACAGAGGTCCCTTCCGGCATTTACTGCGACTGTGTTTGTTCCGTGGTCCCAGTGCTGCTTAGGTAATTATTCATCCAAATGGGGCCAACAGCAGCCTTGGGATCACATCAGCCAATCTCTCCACTTAGAGGTTTTAAAGAGAGAGCACTTCTGTTGTGTGGTACATCACTATTTACAAAACAAGTGATCACATTTGATCCATGAAAACCCCTGGCCAGACAGGTTTACAGGCAGAGCACCCAGCCAGTGGCGTCCTCCTGCAGGCTTGGCTTCCCATGGTCACCGTCCCCCTTGGAACACCTGGGAGCAGATGGCACTCCAGAAGTGCGCCCTCTCTGAGTGGAAGAGGAACCACAGCGGTGCCTAAGGCATGCCGGGGCTTGGGGGCTGTCCCCTGTCCTTTGCAAACGTCTCCAGTGCCCTCAGCCCTCTTCTGTCTTCTCCCCACACCTCCCAAAGGCTGTATCTCTTTCCTATCATGAGTCTGGAAATTCCATACATGCTTCCTCCATTAGGAAGACATTCTCCGCATACTTATCCTGTTAAAAAGGAAAAGCAAAGGGTTTAAAAAAATTGAGGGGTGCCTAAGGACAGGGAGAGAGCTGTTTCGGTAATTGTAACACGTGGATATTGTCCTGGCAGCTACCGCTCAGTCGGCACGGTAAGGTTTCCCTGGTTTCTCCCTGAGGGCTTCCTGCCACCCTTGACCATGACTGTGCAACTGCCTTGCGTGTGTTAGTCCAGCAGTGACAGCTGCCATCGCCGTCTCCAAAATCCCCTGCACCTCCTGCCCGCAGCGTGTCCTTGGCAGGAGCTTCCTGCAGCCTCCCTGCCCTCCCTCCTTCCTGCTGCAAGGAGTGAGCTATTCAAATGGCAAACTAGATCCTGAAACTCAACCACTGAATAGCTTTTAATGACTTCCCATTATTAGCTGGAGTACCTGCTGTGTCAGAGGCTCTCAGCGAGCAGGTATTGAGTTGTCCAAGGCCTGGAGTCTCTAGGATAAGAACCCAGCCCTCGCTGCCCTTGAAGGCAGAGTGCTCTGTCCTGTGGACGCTTGGCTTGGGTCAGAAATAAGGCTTGTCAGGTCAGAGGCAGCGGGCGAGTTACGGGATTTGAGTGCTTTTGGGGGTTTGAATACTTTTGAAGGTTTGGAATGATGTGATTGTTCTAGAAGGTTTGTGTCTGCAGCTACTTCTCTAAGATTTGCATCTGACACAGCGGGGAAAATCAGCCAGCCAGAGAAATGGGGCAGGATTCAGTCCCTGACCCTACTTCCTCTCCTAATGAACTTGTGCTTTATGACTCTGTTTAGGGGTTACCTCCTCTGGAAAGCATCCCCTCTTCTCCCCAAACTGCTCCTGAGTGTGCCCTGCCCAGCACCCCGGGCACGAGCTGTCACAGCTCACGCCCCATTGAATGATGTCGTGGCAACGGGTTCCTTCCAGGGCTTGCACACTCAGCCATTTAGGAGGATGAGCAGATTATACGAATGCGCCAGGTGGGCCTGATAGAACACGACAGGGAGTGTCCGATTGACAAACCAATGGGTCCCCTCTCCTGGGGGGCAGCTGCTTTTTGATTACAGGTCCCTCCTCTGCCGCCCCCCTTTCCCCATGCCAAAATGCAGATTCAGTGTTGCCAGAGCTTCCACTTTTAAAAGAGAAGCCTTTTCCACTTGTACTCGCCATCAAACTGGTACTAACTGATCAACACTAGGGTGATCACATGGCAGAAATACTCTCTAGGGATTGGGGAGGTAAATCCACAACTAAAGGACACGGGGAGCACTGTAGGGGGGAAGGGCATGCCTTTAACCCGCACTTGGGTGAGGCAAAGACATAAAGTGTAACTATAATGTTTGTACCCTCACAATACCCTGGAATGAAAAAAAATAAAAAATAAAAAAAATAAAAATAAAACGTAAATTCTCCTGATTGTCAAATGTTTTCAGCTCAGATCTTTAAGGGATACTCGTAAGCCAAACCAAACACTTGTGGGCCAGCAACCTCTGGTTATCGTGGTCTCTATCCCATTGCACAAGCTCCTCCAGACACGTCGCATCTTTGCTTTTTTTACCCCCAGCGCCTGTGGGTGCTCCCTACTTAAGTATTTATCGACTTGAATGCCCCTGAGCAAGCACCTACCCACTCACACAGTGTTAACGTCTTCCCCTTAGAACTGTTTGCATGCAATGTTATTCTGAATGGCTCCTTTAGTTCCTTACATGCTTTCGTGATAGTTTGTGTGTGCTGGAAAAGTCATCATTTCCTGGATTCCAGGGAGCTCTGTTCCTTTCCTTTTCCCTTTCCCTCTCTGCCCGCTCAACATAAATTGATTTTTTTTTTTGGTGTGAGTGGGGGAAGGAAGCCAGTCCTTTTGTATCCTGCTGCTTAACACAGAACTTGGTGATACAGGGTCGCACTGGCTGAGCAGTCCTGGTCTCTGGCAGCTCACTGACTTCTGCTCAACTGGCTGATTAGCCATTGCTGATTTCCATCAGGCGAACGAGCATGATTCGCAGATTCATCTTCATTTACGATGAGTGATCGCAGCAAAATTGCTTAAAGAAATGGACCCATCGGCTACCAGTCCATCCATTTTGTGCAGCTTTTCCCATCTTGTTATCGTTCTGAGTATTGTAGGGGGAAAATTCAATAAGGTCGTGGTTAGGAACTATAGAAGCTTAATATGTGCCTGGAACTGCGTGAGGCTCTTGGAAGGGGGGGGGGTGGATAAAAAAAGAGGAACTGTAGATTTTATAGTCTGCAAGAGCCAGCTCTTGCCTTTGAGAGACTCAGAGTGAGAGAAAGAGCACCAAGAATGTAATATAGCATTAATGTAGTTACAATCCAGCATAATATTATTTAGTATTATTAATAGCTATAATAAAATGGCATCATAGAGATATGAAGCCCTAACTTTGTGACAGTTTGAAGAACTTTACCTATATTAATTCACGTGAATAATAAATATTAACTAGTTACACGTAAGAGTTGCAAGTGGACAGATAAATTCGGTCGCCTGCCATTCACTGAGTGGCTCATGTGCAGGACTGTGCGAGGCTTGCAGCTCTGCAGTTGGGGGGAGCCTGGGGATCCCTCTGAGTCCAGGGCAGGGACACAGACATATGATTTGGCACACAGCCACAATACCACAGTGAGCTAGTAGTCCTCCCAGAGATGGGCAGGGCCAATGCTGGAGCTCAAGGAAGGAAGCAGCTGATGATAAGGGCAGGCTTTAGAAAGGAGGTGTGTGTGTTATGTGGGTCCTTCGGGGGTAGGATGACTGAGGTCTGGGGGCCACTACTGGGGTAGGTGAGCCTTGAGATAGGGTTGATGGACAGGTTCGGTGGAGTGGGGAGTAGGAGATGGGTTTGCCTGTCACAGAGGGGCTGTGAGTCCCTGGTTCTTATCTCTGCGTGGGAACCACTAACTAATTCCTGCCTCTGGTTGCGTGTGAAGATTTGTAGTAATAATAACCTTGTGATTATGAACAGCAGCTGACATCCTGTGAGAGCCCACTGTGTGCTGGGCACAGTGCCAGGGACTTCATTCGCATTACTTCC
>RJWJ010030197.1:0-20091 GCA_004363605.1 Indri indri | reverse complement strand
TTGGCTTGCTTCTGCTTAGGAGATACCGTCAGATTTAGAGGACTGAAGTGGGCCAAGTTGTGACCCAGAGACAAGAAACAAGGCAGATTTCTTAGATCACCTCTTTCCTAGGTTCTAAGGGAAACAGATGAAGGTTTTCTTGACATTTGACTGGAGTTAGAGAGGAGAAAAGGACATGGCTGGAATCTTAGCACAATATTCCAGACTGTGCACATGGCTAAAACATCGTTTGTTGTTGTCTGTTGGGTTCTAAGTGTGATGATAAATAGTAGGAGAGATTTCAGATTCAGTGGAGGTATGGGAACCAAACAATTGCCTTTTGATATAGGTGGCAAGGTCACAATACATGGTAGTGGTTCTCAAATTCTGGCCATGGCCCACTTAGAGCACAAGACCACATGGCCCACATACTAGACCAGTTCTTACCTTTCTGGTTCTTTTTTAATCATCTGTATATGTTTATACATGTACAGCAAGCATTTCACAATATTACAGGGCATGGTAGTCAGACTTCTTAGTATGATAATGGATCAAAATTTGCATTAAAATTTTAGTTTATAAATGACAAGCAAAACAAAAGTACCACCCTCCTGTTTCCAGTCTGGCATATGAGGAGCTTGGAAGTCATCACTCCCATCCATACAAAAAAAAACTTAAACAAACTGAAAATCAACAACTCTTTTTAGATAGATCTGTCAGAGAATTGAGGTCACAGAGCAAACCACTGCCCCCAAAAGTGAAGAGACATACAGGTGGATTCAGAGAATCACAGTTTACCGGAACAGAAGTCCAAGAGCAGAAACCTCCGCAGGAACCAGTGCCAGGGTTGGAAAATCCAATCATAATAGATGAATTGCTGCAGGTTTGGTGTGGACAGCTTGAGAGTTAAAAATGCCAGAGGGAACCCAGTCTTAGGGGACCTCCACACTTTCATGAGTTTTACCTCCAGGAGTTCTACCAGGTTCTTACAATGAAGATTAGCGGGGAAAAACCCTGTGCTTCTAGCAGTAGGAGGAGAGATATACAGGTGCTCCTTGACTTACAATGGGGTTACATTCTGATAAGCCCATTTCGAGTTGAAAATATCATAAGTCAAAGATGCATTTAATATATCTAACCTACTAAACATTATAGCTTACCCTAGCCTACCTTAAACATGCTCAGAACACTTATATTAGCCTGCAGTGGGGCAAAATCATCTAACGTAAAGCCTATTTTATAATAAAGAGTTGAATATCTCATGTAATTTATTGAATACTGTACTCAGTATTTGAATACTCAGTATAGTACTCAAAACTATACTTTGAGTACCCATACAAGCATTTTAAAAATCAAAATGCTTGTATTGGTACTCAAAGTATAGTTTCTACTAAATGCATATAGGTTTTGCATCATTGTAAAGTTGAAAAATTGTAAGTCAAACCATCCTAAGCTTGGGAAGTCTATGGTCATTTCGAAATAGACCAGAGCTCCATTCTTGCTAACAAAGCCTACCCTCAAGGAAAAGGAAAACTAATTTACAAGAGCCTAACCAAAATGGGTTTTACTAGAGCCTAACTGAAGGCGGAAGGGAAATACCCAACTCCAGCCCCCTCTAGTATTCCTGTTTCATCTGAGAGGGAGGGAAAGAACCTGGAAAGCATGTGTGAAGGTCATAGTCTGGGGGCACAGGCTCACTAAAATATTGAGACCTAAGCATAAGACTATGCAATGCTTCACCTTTCCCCACATCTTATCAACACAGCAATAAAGCTCCTGTGAAATAACAAGGAATTACAACTGAAGTAACTGTATGTCTCAGACTTTATTTAAGAAGAAGTCTCTAGGGAAACCCAAAGACAACAGAGAAGACAAAAACAAGGCCACCAGAAAAAAATTTTAGCCTCTGATACCCGCAGCTACAGCAAACAGTAAACAAAGTCCAACTCCTGAACAGATAAACATAAAACCTTACACAAAAGTTTTATTCTCTTCAGTTTCTTTTACTCATTACGTCATATTCTGCTTTCAATAAAAAATTACAAGGCATACTAAAAGATGGAAAACAGTTTGAAGATACAAAGCAAACATCAGAACAAGGCTTAGCAGGTATGGCAGAGATTTTGAAATTATCAGACCAGGCATTTAACCCAATTATGATTAATATGTTAAAGGCTCTAATGGAAACAGTGGACAACATGCAAGAACCGATAAGTAATGTAAGCAAGGAGGTGGAAATTCTCAGAAAGAATCCAAAGGAAATGCTATAAATCAAAGTCATTATAACAATAATGAAGAACACTTTTGATAGGCTTAGCAAGAGACTGGACACAGCTGAGGAAAGAATCAATAAACTTGTAGATACATCAATAGAAACTTCTAAAACTGACATACAAAAAAAAATAATAAAAAACATGAACCAGAATACCCAAGAACTGTGGGACAATGACAAAAGGAATAAATGCTAAATATCAGTCACCATGGAGGAAGGAGAATCAATTCCCCTGATGTCATGTATCCTTGAGGCAACATATAGCGGAATAGCTCCTAGGCTGTCCTTGCCTCTCACTCACTTTTCCCAGTGGGAGGAGAAACAACTTATTTGATTGGTGAGTTTGAGAGAAAGATTTAAGTATCTTTAATAAAATTAATACTTCTTTCTCTGTTTTACACTTCTTCTCTATCATGCAAAAAGTGGTCTGTCTCAGTTGACAATTCTATATTTTTCCACTATTACCTTTTACTGGGTGGGTAAATTTTATTCTGGTAGAAGTATTCAGAAACCCATTATTCTTACACATTGTTTTAGCATAAGTTAAGACAATAAGCAGAACCTGAAGATAAAGCTTACATGCTAAATTTTATTGGGAAGGGATGCAATTCCAGGGCAACTGGAGTGAGGGAAAACATAAGAGAGGAAGGAAAGGAAGGTGAATGAATATAAAGTGGTCTATTACTAGGCTGGCCACAGGTTTGGAAAAAAAAAAAAAACCCAGCCAGTTACCTTGTCACATGTGATGTATCCATGTAAGCTGTGTGGAACCACCATTTCAGAAAAGTCCTTTGGTGGGTAGAAGGGAGAAGAATTACTTACTAATTCACTGCCCCACCCCCAACACACACACACACACATTCTGTGTGCTGTCTCTCATTGGTCCAAGTCTGCCTCACAAGACTTTTACTCCTTTACACTTCTAGGTTGCATGACTTGCCCTTCTAGGCAGCTGATGAGGAACTCAGATCCCACATCCTCAGGGTAGGAAGAGCCAGATCCTTAGTGGGTCCCATCGGTTTGGTCCTAGGCATCAAAGCTGCTGTGGCTTTCATCATGGCACTCGTGATGGCAGTAGTGTCAGAGCCTAGTTCTTACCCTGGGGAAGCCCAACTCCTGGGGATGTTAAACAAAGAGTAGCCAAAGTTGCCCCCAAAACAGGTAGCCACAGCCCATTCCAGACACAGCTGAAAGATGCTTCCAGGGTATAGTAGCAACCCTAGCTTCTCATAGCAATCAGGGTGAATTACACCAGCCACTACAGTAACCCTCACCTTTTTGTGCCTGCTGCTCCACTAGTATGAGAATCCCAAAGTGGCCAGGAGGCAGTTGCAGCTCCTACAATAGTTTAATGGAACTTTCACTATTTTCTCTGAATCAGGATCTCACTTTCCTAGAACCAAGATCTCTAACCCTAAATTTGCAGAGCATGAGATGCCAATCCTACTGTTTAATTGCCTTTTCTTCATGCTGTTGGAGAGGAAAAGATTTGCACCTCAGGGGTATGGGGTAGTGAAACATGACACCCAACACTGGACAGATAAAACTGATAGCAGTTGATTAGTCACATATGCTCACAGCCTGGGGAAGGACACCATGCTCTATGCAGGGCCACACAGAGTTGCTCTTGGGAACAAATTGAATAACCAGGGACTGTGGAAGGCCGAAGTCTGTGAACCATACCCAAATCCTTTCTTCCTCCACCAACTTATTGTAGCCCCCTCCCTTCGAGGCCATAAACATGAGTTTAGAGCGAGCCATTGGTGCAATAGATGTAGGTGACTTGAGATTTAGGTTACCTGTATAAATGATTTTTTGGTACCTTCTGGATTAACTTGAGCCTAGTCCTGAATATACTATTTCCATCAAATCCTATTTCTGCCCAACTTAATGACTCATGAATCTGATAATACTGAGATCACCATAGAAAAATATTCTCAAGTCACCTGGTTTCAAAATCCAAAGAGGGCCAAAAATCACTGGACCTTTCTTAGTGGCAGAAGGTTTAAGGAGAAACCATTTTTCCTTTACTTTAGAGGAGTTGTCCTGGTGTATTTCAGACAACTTGACAGGTAACTTGACCTCCAAAAACTTTACCAATGTTGGGGATCCTGAATTTCTATAAAATTAATCTCCCACCCTCTGGCATGCATGTGACTTACTAGATACCTAGGGTTCTTGTAATCCTACTGATCATGTCTGATTAGCATGATCTTATCAATATCATGGATCAGCATTGTATTCTATGTAGCGTAAAAATTGTCACAGTCCTGCGAGGTATATTATGACAGAGATGGGTGTTGACATAGCACTGAGGCAAGTCAGTGAGGTGTCCTTACTGCTCATCTTTGTCCATTTGGGCTGCTATGACAAAAATACCATAGACTGAGTGGCTTAAGCAACAGAAATTTATTTGTCAAAGTTGTAGAGGCTGGGAAGTCCAAGGTCAAGGTGCCACAGATGCTGTTTCTGGTGAGGGCTCTCTTCCTGGTTTGCAGATGGATGACTTCTTGCTGTATCCTCACATAGCGAACAGAGAGATTATCTCTCTAATGTCTCTTCTTATAAGGACACAAATAACATTCATGAGGGCTCCATTCTCATGAGCTAATTACCTCCCCAAAGCCTCCCTTCCAAATAGCATCATGCTGGAGATTTAGGCTTCAAAACATGAGTCTGGGGGGCACACAAAGATTCAGTCCATAGCATCACTGTTGAGAGAGGTAACTAGCCATGGGTTCCAGGTGTCCCTGTGTGTCGTTGCTGGATATGCTGGGAATGCACAGCTCTGACCATGCTTTACCCAGGCAATTTCTCAGGGTTCTGTTTGCAATGACCAAACTTGAGGGATGAGGTAACATACCCTCTCCAAGTAAAGTTTAGAATAAAAGCAGTAAATTCCCCAAGCTCAGTGTTCCTCTAATGTAATGCAAACCACCGAGTGAGTAGGCATCCTCTTGGCCCACTTGTGCCATCACCTTCATCCCTCTGTGGGACTTGGGGGACATGGGGAACCCATAAAAATGAACACAAAACTGTCAATACTGCTTTTTCCATGAGTGAGAAAGTCCTTTGTGTCTGATCCAGGATCTTATTATATCTTCTGCCAACATCCATGAAACTGTGGCAGGGCAACTTGTGAGCTTGCAAATAAAGTGAAACTTCAGAGCCTACATAGTTCTTGACAGCCACATAAAGGCAAGCTACTTCTTTTCTTCCCTGCTAATAGCTATTGAGAAGAAAATCTTTGCCGAATCAATAGTTATATCTTAAGTGTTAGAGGCTCAGCAGCTATAGTAGAGATACCACATCTGGCAGTGTAGTATAATTAGGTCTATCCTATGGTGAAATTCACTGTCATCCTCTGGGATCCATTTGATTTTTAGAGAAGCCAGAGAGTTGTATCAAAAGAGAATATTACGGGAATCCCTTTATCTTTGACGATTGTGTTAATTTCCGTAATTCTTTAAGAATTGTGGTATTACTCCTGCAATTGGCAAGAAATGAGGCAGTTTCAGTGGCTTACCCATGGCCAGTGGTTCTCAATCAGGGTGATTTTGTCCTCCTAAGGTACATTTGGCAATGTCTAGGAACAATTTTGGTTATCATAACTAGAAGTTATTACTGGCATCTAGTGGGTGGAGGCCAGAGATGCTATTAAACATCCTACAATGCCCAGGACAGCCCCCATCACAAAGAATTGTGTGGTTCAAAATGTCAGTAGTGCTGAGGTTGAGAAACCCTGCACTTTAGTTCTTCCTACCACAATGACCCTTACTCCACAGGACAGGTAATTGATTTGAGGGTACTGCCAGAAACTAAGTATATCTGTCTCAATCATACATTTGGCAACCAGAGAAATAATTGCAAAGTGGGTATCCAAACCACTGAACACATCAGTAGATGGGCTTGGTCTCCATAAGCCTCTGTTCTAACCAAAGGGCTAAGGTGTTGTTTCAGGTCTCACGATATCAGCATCTTCTCATGCACTGCAGCTAATAGTCCTTGAAAAGTCCAGGCTGTACTCTTTCCCTAGTGTACAGTTATCCTGACAAATTGCTTCAGTTCTCTCTGGGGAAGGATCAGAGGAATATTTACTGTATATACTTGTAGTGGTCCTTCCTCAAGGGGATCCAGAATCTCCTCCAATCAATGGGCTCTGGGTTTGTTAACTGACATAGATCTGGAAACTCGATGACCGAGTGCAATTTTCTATTGTGGAGGGTAATGCTAGCCTTCTGCTCAACAGCTCCTGATTTGGATTTTAAGCTATCCAAATCAAGCATCACTCTAGTCAGTTCCCCACTGCTGTGCATCTTTGAAAGCAGGCACCCTCACTCATACTGGGGTCTTGCTGTTCAGAATGGTAATTGGGTTTATCTTTCCTTTGATGGCTAAGGGCTACCACCTGGTCTTTGATAGCGCAGATTCCTTTTACCACCATGAATAAGACGGGCCCAATTCCACAGTAGCATCTCCCATTGTGAACCCCAGCCTACAGAGGACAGCCACCAAGGAGCTTCTCAAAGATGCTGATGCCCCATCCTAGCCCCATTTCCTGTGGCATTCCTTATTACCTCCCTTCTGGGAAACACAGTCAGGTGGTAGGTCTTACAAAGTGAATCCATTCTTACCTGCCCACCTCCTTGAGATTTCTGACTCCATTCTCAAAACTATGTCAAGAAAGTTTCAATAGCTCCACTTCATTCATTTTTGGGCCTTGTGATCACCAGGCTTGAGGGAGCCATTGCAGCAATGTATAAAGACCAGCTCCAGGTGTTCTTGCTGGAACGCTGAATCCTGAGTCCCAGCAAAGTGTCCCCTATCAATCCATTCTCACCTACCTGGCCCCTGTCTGCCTCCCACAATCAAATGCCCTCGAGACCACTCTCATGGGTGTTGCCACAGTTCCTGCCAGCACATTTCATCAGGGTCCACATTTCCTTTGGCAAAGAAGCTCTTTCTTCACCAGCAGGGCTTGTCCTGTCTCCTGGTTATCTGCTTGGAGGCAGTGAGGAAAGGCTAGAGCGGGTCTTGAGGGAAACTTGGGAACAAACATAATTTGGGGGGGGGGGCCCTGCATCAGGTAAGATCACAGCATGCTCTTCACGGAGGCAAGGGGTGACACTTTGTCACTGACAAGGGGAACCAGTCTGTTTCTGCCAGCCAGAAAGATCCAGGTTTGTCTACACAAATGTCCCCATCTCAGGTCTCAATTTTCAACTCTTTCCCTATCAAAACCCTGGCTTTGATGTAGGAGACCTGTTAAGGCTGCACATTTAGTTTTCCTTACAGCTCTGCCACTATTATAATCCCATCCTAACCAACTTTAAGTCCAGCTGCAGGATATGAGAGCTTCATTTAAAGCTGCCATAGAGGGTCTCTGGCTTTCAGAGTGTGGCTTAAGCTAATGATCAGATGCCCAGAGCCTATCAGTTTCTTTTAGCAAGGCCTCAGATGCTTCCAAAGCAGCCCATACACACCACAATTGTCACATCTTTACTGATCAAATGCAGTAGCTCCATGACTTCCCAAAGTCTTGCCTGCCACCTCTACTTCATCTCAGCTCACCACAGGTGAAAGAGTTAGTGACTGTGAAGCCACTTCTAGAGGCTATTACCATCCCACTTTACTGATTGCTTTCCAACAGATGGACATTAAGTCCGAAGTCCCACTCCATTCTAGGGTCCCCATTCTAGGACACTTCTTGTACTAACTTTATTAGTAAACAAGGCCTGAGGCAAAGCTTGTATGGTAATGCTTTAGTTACCAGTAGTATAATCCCAGGCTAGCCGGAGTCAAGACGAAAGGGACATGAGGCAGGGTAGGAGGGACAGCAGATACGAAGTGGTCCATTACTGAGTCAGCCACAGCCTCCTAGGAAAACACAGCCAGTTGCTCGATCCTATAAGAAGAATATATACGACTGTTATGAAACACCTTCTAAGAGCAGCCCATTGAGGAGTGTCTTCTAGTTTTCTATTGCTATGTAACAAACTACCTGAGAACGTAGTGGCTTCTAACAACCATTTTATTTTGCCCTTGATTTTGTGAATCAGGAATCTGGGAAGGCCTTGGCTGAACGGTTCATCTCTGATCCATCAGTTATGGTGGCTGAGCTAGAGGATCCACTATCGAGATGGTCTCTTCACTCATATGAGGTTCCTGGTCTAGGATGGCTGGTGGTTGATGCTGGCTCATGGCTGGGAACTCAGCCGGAGCTATTTGACACATATGAACTCTCTGAGTGACTTGGGCCTCTCTCAACATTGTGGTTCAGTACCCAAAGAGAATGTCTCGAGAAAATGTATTCCAAGAGAACCAGGCAGAAGTTGCAAGCCTTCTTGTGACCTAGCCTTAGAAGTTCATATAAAAATATGACTGCCACTACATTCTGTTAGTCAAGGAAGTCTCTAAGGCCAAGGTAGACTCAAGAGGAGGGAAAATTAGACTCTACTTCTCAATAGAAGGAATAGCAAAGAATTTTCAGGCATCTTGAATCTACCACAGTCCACAGGCTGAGAAAGAGGGACAGCAAATACAAGGTGGTGTGTTATTGAACCAGCCAGAGTTTCGCAAGAAAACCCAGCCAGTTGTTTGAACATTACAGTCTCCAAAGAGGATGTTTGGAAAACCATCTCAAAGTATTCTATTCTACTGAGGGGAAGAAATAAAAAGGATTTACCTGCTAGTTCCTCACCCCTACATTGTCTCTTGTCTACCACTGGTCAAAGTTTGCATATGGGGTGGTAACTCCCCTACACTTCTGGGCAGTGTCACTTTGCCCCTCTTCCTCCCAGGAAGCTGCTGGGGGAGCTGTATTCCATGATTCACTGCATACCATTTTCTCTGGGTCCAGCAGATAGGAGGATCCACAGCCTCCAGGCCCAGTGGCAAAGCTCCCATGGCTCTTGCCATGGTAGGCATGTTGAGTCATGCCAGAGCCAGCCCTTACCCTGTGGGAAGTTGAGATACCTGATGTTAAAAATTGGTGCTGGGTAACTTAGGTGATAGAGGCGGTGGGGAGGGAGTGGTGCTCTCTACTGAGAGCAGATGGGGCCCCGTGAATCTGGGGAGATGCATAAATTGGGTCCAATATACACATCCAAACCTTGTCATTCAATCCAGCTTTTATGAGTAATAAAGCTGATGTTTTTATATTTATCTAATGTCTCTCTTGGTTGATTTAGGAGCATCTGTGTCTCTCTCAACTGGTTTCAAACTTGGGAGGAGTGGTTGGATCATTTCTGTTGTTTCTCCAGATCTCCCACCCAGGTTTACCCCACCCTTCCTGTGCTCTAGGAGGCTGCCTTAATGGACTGTATCTATAGGTTCTGTAGCTATCAGCTGAGTTAGTCAATGGGATGCAACAAGAGGCAATCAGAGGATGGTTGCCAGGGTTGGCTGTGTCCCTTTCACAAAGACCACAGCTCCTATGAAGCAGTATTCTCCTGAAAGAACTCTCTCATGGTCCCAGAAACTGCCTCTTTCCCTTGCCCTATCAAGCCCTAGGAGTAGTGAGACAGCTCACCTCTGTTGCTAGCCCTGGGGTACTGCACCATTCCTTGTAGATTTCCTTTAACACAGCTTATACCTTTGCAAGTAGTCTTTTTTAAAACTCTCCTTAATTACAAGTCTGAATGTCTTCTGTTTCCTGTTGGGACCCTGACTAACACAGGTGAGGACAGGAATATTATTATCACCCTTAGATTCCCAATAATAAAAAATCAGTAGGTTACTAGTATTAATAAATATTCTTTAGCCATACATAAAAATAAAAGTTATATTATTGACTCATCATTCTCTTATAAGTAGAAGATAAAGGACTTTGTTTTTTAATCAGTTTGAAGTTCATCAGGATAGCCCCAGGGCTCCACTAGACAGTTTCTGGGATAGAGTGAAATGCCAACAGTATTCTCAGGAGAAATAGATAGAGCTCTTGTTGCCTACCATCTGCCAGGGAAGAGTTGGAAGTAAAGAGATAATGAAAACAGCTAATTTACTCTTTTTGGGAAATTAGGCAAGTCCCAACATTGATTTTATTAAGGCAAAAGGAACATTACTAAGTGGCAAGTATCCATGAACGCTTTCATCTGAATGTAATTCAACCAAGTATAACCCTGGAGGCGGGCAGTCCAATACAACAGCTACCAGCCACATGTGGCTATTTAAATTTGAATTAACTAAAATAAAATAAAATAAAAAATTCAGCTCCTCAGTCACACCAGCTACATTGTAAATGCTCGATAGTTGTGTGTGGCTAGTGGCCACAGTCTTGGACAGCGCAGACATAGAACATTTCCATCATTGCAGATCGTTCTACTGGACAGCACTGCTCCTAAGAAAGTTCTCCCCCCATTTCTCTGCTGTGCTTTTTTAAGCTAGCATGTTTATTGAAATTTCAGGACACTAGGTTATCAGATACCAGAGGACTATATTAAGTGCGAGTTTATTACATCATACAGAGAAGTAAAAGAGTTCTGTATTGTGATCCTTTAGAAAATAATTTATGACTTATTTCAGAAACTCTTATTTATTTAAAAACTTGTTAAATTTATTAAATAAAATAATAAAATAAGAAGATAACCTAATTTAATTAAAAATGTATGCTTTTTTCCTCAGATATTAGAAGCTAAATATTATGCAAACTTGGCTGGTTTTGAAATTAATTCTTGGAGTGAAGATACAATTTTAAAAGCCATGTATAATATATTCAAAATTATTTTTGTCCTGGCACATTGAAGGGGAATGCTTTTAAAATAAAAGCATGAAAATAAATAAGTAAAGGTATATTACCCATCCACACCAAGTAGGGTGAAGAAAAACTAATGCTTTAGGTACTTAACTTGAAATCTATTTGAAAACAATGGGAAAGTTAATTACTAAACATTCCAGCCATAATAAGACCACTTATGATAAAAAAAAAGGGGAAAAAATCCATGCCAAGCTGTTAAAATATTTAGGATATTAGAATGGGTTGGTATACAAATAAATCGTAATAAATAGTAGACTTAGTTTGCATTCAAGGTCCCTAAATTACTTTTGTATGTACCTCAATATACATCCTTTATATATTTTGAGATTAAAGCAGTTTGAATTTTTTACCATTAAGCTCTGAAACAGAGCAGCTAGGGTTTTCTTAGAAGGGCTGTCATCATGGTTGAGCCACGCTACCTTCTCCTGGAAAATATGTTAAATGCCAGACCACATGGTGGGCACCGACAGTATACTACTGACTATTTAAAATTGACATGCTGTTTTCCTGGAAGAAAAACAACTGAGAGAAATGGAAAAGAGGTAAATTGAGGTCATCCTGGACAAAGTAGACTAAGATTGGTCAGCCTAATAGGCTGCCAAAAATTTTTAAGTATTTAACATTTTTTAAAAATCACTCTTTGTTCTTCATTACAAAAATAATTCATATTCATTGTAGACATATTAGAAAACACAATTAAGCAGATAGAATAATATGAAAATGATAAATTCACCCTGTCTAGAGATAAACACTACTAGTAGTCTGGGATATATTTCTTCCAGGATTTTTGTTTGGTTGTATAGAAAAATATATTAGTTCTACCACTTGAGGGTATAAAGGTGAAAGTTTTAAGTTGAAGTAAGATTTTAAATATTGTTCTGAAACCTGCTTTTTTAGTATCGCAACATCTTACATCATTAGAAGGTTTTAAAACATAGTTTTTTAAAAGCATCCAGAATTTTTCCCAATTTCCTGATATTTGGGGAAGTTCAGTGTAGTTATGGTTGTGAAAGATTCCATTTTCCTAATTTGATCAAGAGCCTGATTCAGACTCTTTGGTCTAATAAGTCCCTAAACAGCCAGCTCTCAATTTTCTGTGGTCAAAAACAAATGACCCCCCAAATTAAACATCAACAAATGCCCCCTACACTTTTGGGGGAGCTATGCTCCCCAAACTTCACTTTGTTTCGGTGCCTTTTCAAATCCAAATGAGACATGCTCATATCCTAAAGGAAGGTAGAGGACTTTTTCTCTAAATCGCTCAGGAGGAACTAAGAAAACTTTAGGACCTAATGGAAAATTAAACATAGAACATTACCCAAGATGAGAGCTGTGACTTTTACCTGTAGACAACTCACTGGTGTTGGGCATAAGAGTGATATGATCGTTTTGTGTTTCAGGACCTTCCATCTGGAGGCAAAGAGGTCACCAGAGGCAATGCGAGCGCAGTGGGGAGGTGACTGTTGCAGATAGAGGGAAAATGGAAGGGCAGGACTCAGGCAGGAGCAGATGCCCAGATTGGACTCATTTTGGAAAGTGGTGAGAAAAGTGGTCTGTGTGAAGTTGTGAGGGGAGAGAAAGAGAAAAGTCTACATGGTCTCCCAGGTCTTTTTCTTGGACGACTGAAGTTCCAACCATGGAAAGAGATAGCAATTATAGAAGAAAAGGGGCATAAGAAGAGAAGTTTTGCATCAGGCAAAATGATGTCAGCTCTGATCATGCTAAGTTTGAGTTGCCATGGGACATCTCGTCAGAGTACACAGTAAGCAGTTGGAAACACTGTTCTGAAACTTGAGAGGCACGTGGGCTCAGAATATAGATTTAGGGCAGTGTTTCCCAAAAGATCTGTGGCTCTGACAATTCCCAGTGCTCAAGGTTTGCTGTGGCTAATGCTTATTGAGTTTAACTAAAAACTAAAGATTGGCACCTCTCAAACTTATTTCAAATTTGGGAAATCACTTTGGAGACACTGATGTGTCGGTGTCATTGAAGGCTGGACACAGGGGAGATCCCCAAAGAAATAATGTAGAGCAGGAAGAGAAAAGTGCTGAAGAAGAAACTTTGGAGAATCTAGATATGTCATGTCCAAAGAGTTTCAGAAGCACAGACAGTGCCTTTGTTTCCTCCTTATTTTAATTTTCTATCCTGACGAAAATTTCACTATTGTTATACTGCCCCAGATCAAATAAAACCATGTCTTAAGTTTCACCATTTACTTAGGTGTATCAGATGCTGTTAACACTTCTATTTCCATTTCTAAGAACTGTACTCCCCAAACTCAGATGTATGGGGACTTACATGTTGGACAATACCAACATGTAAGAGGTACACAATACTAGAAGAGGCTGGAAAGAGACCAGTGGGGAAGGATCCGAACAGCCAGGAGAAAGGCCCTGCTTAGTAGTTGCGATGGATAATTTTGTGTCAACTTGGCTAGGTTATAGTGCCTGGAACGACTTGTCTAGATGTTGGTCTAAAGGCATTTTGTAGATGTGATTAACATTTACAAAATTAGTTGACTCTAAGTCAAGGAGATGACCCTTCATAACGTGGGCAGACTCATTCAATCAGTTGAAGGCCTTCGGAGTAAGGACCGAGGTTTCCTGAAGAAGGAATTCCGCCTTAAGACTGTAATGTGGAGACCCCACCAGAAGTTTCCAGTCAGCCGGCCCGTCCTACATATTTCAGACCTGCCGGCAGCCACAATCCTGTGAGCTCCTTCCTTGAAAGAAAAATCAATCTCTCTCTCTCTCTCTTAATCTCTCTGTCTCCTCGCTCCAAGCCCCCGGACTGGTACAGAAGCTGAGTCAGGAGACTATTTCAAAGAAAAGGCCATGACCAGCACTGTTCAATGCCTTAGAGGGTCAAGGAAGACAAAGAGTAAAGAAACACCATCAGATCTAATGGACTTTTAAACACTCCCTATAGTACTAACATTTTTTTGAGTATTTCAATTTTTGAGAAGCATTTCAAGCCAATATCATCACCTTCCCACTTTGATCACTGTCACCCTTTGTTGATAGGCTTGCGAGTTGAAATGCTGAATTCTCCTCAGGTACGAGTCCCTGCCAGACTTTACTCTTTGTAATCCGGATAATTCCAAGTACGGAACCCAGTGGTGTCAAAGAACATTAACCTGAATTCTCTTTGACTCGATCTGCTCTTTCATCACCTGTAACTAATTAGATACAAAGTGTAATCATTTCCTGCTTCTTGCTCAAATCTGTCCTGCTTTGTTGTTTTATTCTTTTCTATTCCCGTTGGTAACAGTGAAGAAGTGGTTCAGCACTTCTCTAGTCTTGAGAGTATTAAGGCTAAGCAGGACTTGAGGATTGGTAGTAGCAGAACATGATCGAGAAGGATCGAGGGGTGCCCGGGGAAACAACTGGTTCTAGGAGAAGGGACAGACACACGGTGTGGCTCAGGCCAGAGGGAAGGAGTTCCCAGTGCAGTGTTGGTGTCATTCTCTCTCTGCAGCCCACTCCAGCATCCGCTCACTCGTGCCTGAGTCCTTGGGACAGACGGGACGACAGGAAGGGCCTTTTCCAAAACCTTTTTGAGACTCTGGAAATCCAAGGTGGAGCTCAGCCTTGGGAAAACGCAGCAGAACAATGTAAAAGGGGGTGTGAAAGATTCTGTCTACTGCAGAACAGAAGAGCTTGACTTTTGTGAATTTCAGGCAGTGGTGTGCTGGGAAATGTTCAACCACCAGCTCTCTAGAAAAAAATGAATAACTAAAAGCCCTATTTGTAGAATTGTTGATTTTTAGGGTCTGAACCCTCCTACCATGGCCAATTTCAAGTTACCAATGTGATGTCAACAAACACAGCTGGGAAGAGATGGACGGTAGCACATGGTTCTGTAATGTTTTCACTGTACAAATACAATACATGTAAATAACTTTAAGAACATAGATCATAGTAAAACAGGACGTGATGAGTTTTGAGGATTTATTACTTTTGTTTTTAAAATAAATTTATTTAATTGCCAGTTTATATAATTTAATTGTTAATAATGCCTGTGTTTATTACTAATAATCACAGGCAACATTCCTGAATATATAACAATTGGCTGTGGCCAGCTTGTCCACAGGGGACCCAGCACACCACTGACTCAGGGCTCAGAGCACAGTGCACTTGGGGCACCAGGGACCTGCTGCATCAGAAGCAGCTGTGACAATTCCCAATGCACAAGCTTTGCTGTGGCCGTGCTTACCAAGTTTAACCAAAAGCTAAATTGAGTTCAACCTAGCAAAATCATCTGCAACACGTCCACAACTGTCTCTCCTTTCTGTGAGTGAGGGCTTCGTTACCTCTAGTCTATGACAGAATGTAATAGCAGAGGTGGCCGTAGGAAGTCTTCTTGCATTTCATCCGCGATTCTTCCTCCTTGCCAATTTTCTCTTATTTTAATGTCTTTACTTGCCAAAAATGCCTAGTGAACTTTGTTCGGGTATCCCAGATTTCTTTGGCTAGAGTTGCTTCATTTTTATACCTTGCCATCTTATTTTTCCAAAATGAAGTTTCTATTAATATTTTTGTATTTTTTTCTTTACTTAAAAAAAAGCGATCATGCCTTTACTTCAAGGGGGAAATGGGAAAAATATAGTTAAATAAAAAGGATATAAAACAAACCTACACACTGAAGAAAAAACACTTGGCATTATTAGCCTTGTTTGCCTGTACGCACATAGCTCCAGGGTGTTACCTGAACTTACCTCACTCTGGAAGAAGTTCATTCCACCTTGAGGATAGTTCTTAAAAGGGTAGGCTTTTTTATGACTTCTTTTTTTTTTTTTTTTTTTCGGTCAGGGCAAAGATTCACATATCCTTTTCATTTATAAATTGTTTAAACTAATGGGAGGTTATCTTTCCTCTCCCATGCCTGTGATCTACCTGTTCCTTCTCCTTTCACCTCTTAACTTATTTGAAGCCTTTATCCATGAGCTGGAGTGGGGATCTTCTTGAAAAAGGGCAACTTGATGGGATTTTTGCAACAATGTTTCTCTCTTCTCTACAACTCTCGGAGCCACCTTTTCCAGGTCCTAACACCAGCAGGCAAAAAGGAATTTGCTCTCTGTCTGCGGACACGATTTTCTGGCTGCCAGGGGGCAGGAAGGATAGAAAAGGAAGGAGGCCCTACATTTCTTTTTGTGCCCCTCTATGCTTTGTAATACCCACATTTGTAATTTCTTCTTGTACAAAAAAAAAAAATTCCTATTAAAAGAAGAATCCTAAATCCACAAAATCCTATAATTCTAATGTCTTTTCTAACAACAAAGAGAATAGTATGAAAAGAATGCATGGTGATTAAAGATTTCCACGGCAACAGTTCCCCAGAGTGAAACGCGAGGTCCCGCTTTGACAGCACTGTCCCACAGGAAGGCTCTTCATGGACATGCTGTGTCACTTGCTTCTGTCCCTGTCTGAGCCAGGACTGGACTGGCACGTTGCCTTGTTGAAATTGGCTCCACACCTTGTTTAAGTGGGCATCCCGCCATACTAATTGATGGGTATGAGTGCAGACATGCTAGAGAACCAGGACGCACATCAGATCTGGGTAGGAGAAGAGTTTCAGCCCAGAAATATCAAAACAGTCAATTGTGTTGCGTTTGTGTGCCAGGGCCAAGAAGAAGATGGTATCAATGTCATTGCTGCAGCTCAGAGCTGGATTTATTTTTAAATGCCCCAAATAGCTGAAAAAACAAGGAAGGTATGGGCCTGAGGAGGAGCAGGAAGGGGCAAAGTTATTGACTTTCAAAAGAAATAGCTAGCATCTGCCAACTAGGGTGCAAGAAATGTTTTTCATCCAAGCAGTTCCTTGAATTAGAGTAACGCTGGAGCTGAGTGCTTTGGGCAGATAGAAAGCAGAGCCACTGCATGCTAGGGCTTCCCAGGTTAGTCACAGCGGGGACTGCTGAGGGAGGGTGCGGACCTGGGTGAATGTCTCTCCCTGCTGCCCGTGAGATCCATCAGCTCAGCCTCAAGTGCATCAGGCAGGCTAGCCCTCCCCCAAGAGCACAGCCCTCAACCTGTATCATTCTGTCGATTACTTTTTTTGGAATAGATGATTCCCTCTGTTGGAAGGACAGCCCAGTAATGATCCAATTTTAATGCAAAGAAAGAAATTTGACAATATTAAAATGAGGAAGACTTTGAAGAGAGTTCTGAATGTAGGTTAGCACAGACTACCTCGTATTTCCCTTTGTGGCTGGCAATGACCTCCTTCAAACAGCCTAGTGACAAACAGCCCAGGAGAAAATTAAGTTGAAGGACTCCAACATGTAATAATGGAGACATTGGGTCATAAGATATAGGATCAGGTGAATGACAACTACGCTGATAACTGGTGGAGATGAAATTCGTAGCTCAATATAGCCATATGTCACAACATAGCATACAAGGCCAAAATATAAAGAAGCTCTGGGCGAACTTCAAGAAAGTGCCTGTTTGAAGACTTGAAAACTCACTCTGAATTGTTGCAACATAATTTGAATTGATTGACAACGTACTGGAATACGGACCCATCCGTTTAGCCTCTCGTGGATTTTGAACCAGCTCCATTTTATAAACAATTGAATTTCTGCACTGAGTGGGATTAGAAGATGCCATTACTTTGACCCCAATTTTACATAATTTCTCCTTGCTGATTGTAAACGTGTTTTATATTCTTCTAATATGTCAGTCACCAAGTCAAAATGAAGAACGACACTGTGGTCAAAGTAAGTGTGATCATGTTTTAACTCACTTTTAGTTTCGCCTTACATTTTTTTTTTTTTTTCAGTATGGCATTTTTAAAAAGTTAACCTAAAAGGAACAAAATCAGGGTAGAATAGTGGGAACTAAACAAAAAGATTCTTGGTTTTAGCTAAATTAAAATGGTTGGAAACAAGGTTATTTGGCTTTTACCACAAGGACCCAATTATTCACTTGAAACCAATGGAAATCATTGAATTCAAGAACAAAAGGCAAAAGAAAGCCCTTTGTATTATACTTGCAGATGGTACTGCAAGAACAGGAAGAAGTACGTTGATTGGATTGCATCCATTGAAAGGTAAGCAAAATCATTTGGGTTTAATGGTTTTACTTCTAATGTCTCCTAATTTGGAATGCATTCTAAGCTTCTTACATAGAAACGTGTGTCCATAATTCCAAGTAGTGCTCATTAGAATGACTTATGTGTGCATGTGGGTAGTTCCTTATCATGGATTCAAATCACATACATTTTGATGAGTCTAATCAATTTTCTAAACTGACCATCACAAGGTACCTCTCCACACAAATAGCACCATTCAGCTTTGAAAAGTTCCAGGTTGGTGAGAGTGACACATAAATTTTTCACCCATTTTCTCTTCATGGTGAATTAAAGGTCAGAGAATACTGAAGAAGCAGGTCATTTTCTTCCTCAGTTTTCCTCATGTAATTTGTTAATTTATCCTGCCTAATAATCTTTAAGATTCAAATTTCACAATTACTTCTGACATTCCAAATGCTGCTCAGAAAGAATGTACTTTGTTTTCATAAAGAAATCCCTTTATGATTTCTGCTCCTGAAACAAAGGTGGTATAAAATTGATGCTCATTCCATTTTGAGTGTTTTCCTTCACAATTTCGACTTCTCACACACTCAACAAGCAATTCTGTGCAGAGTAAGAAATGATTTCTTTCTCCCCAAAGGCACCATTGTCCATAATGCTGAACTCAGACTTCTCAGTGCTCATTCCTTTTTCAGGCACACTCATTGGATTCAGCAGTGTCTGTTACTTGCAGTTTCGTTCATGCACTCCCCGAACCTGTCTTGACTCAGAGTAGTAGCAGCCCAGGCCACTAGTCATAGCGTCTGTAATTAGCCTTGTTACCATATATCATCTAGAATACTTGAAGAAAGTCTTTAATACCGAGACCCACTGAGTGGCTTCCTGCCTGTGTTCATTTCCTAGGGCTGCCGTAACAAAGTACTATGAATTGGGTAGCTTAGAACCACAGAAATTTATTGCCTCACAGTTCTATAGGCCAGAGGTCCAAAATTAAGGTGTTGGCAAGACCATACTCTATCTGAAACCTACAGGGGAAAGATCATTCCTTGCCTCTTCCAGCTCTGGTAGCCCCAGACATTCCTTGGCTTGTAGCAGCATAACAACAGTCTTCACACGGACTTCTTTCTATGTCCCTACACAGGATCATTACTCCATGCATGTCAGTGTTTGTGTTCAAATTTTTCCTTCTTATAAGGACACCAGGAACTTTTGATTAAGTCCTATTCTAATGACCTCATTTTAACTTTACTGCATTTGCAAAGACCCTATTACCAAATAAGGCCACGTTCTGAGGTCCTACAGGTTGGGACTTCAACATATCTTTTTGGGAGGACACAATTCAACCTGTGACACCCCTATCCCCACCCTCCACCATCTGCGCTCCGGTCTTTCAGTATTCATGCTACAAACATGTCTGGGGACCTGCCATGTGCCACACGCTATTGAGTCACAAGAGGTGGAGCAGGGAAGAAGACCAACAGGGTCCCTGCCCCCATGAGGCTGCTCTGTAATGGCAAAGGCAGACAAACGAAATGTGGTGTGAGATAAATTCTATGAAGAAAATGAACAGGCTCTGATAGGGAAGAGCAGAGCGGAGGCGTGAGGATGGGCTGCTCTAGAAAGGAGGTCAGGGAAGGGCGCTACCAGGAGGTGGTAAGATGCCACTGGGGGTGCGAGGCAGCCTTGGGAGGAAGAGGCAGAATGGTCCTCCCGGCAAAGGAGACCCAAGCGAGGATGCCTGCTGGTAGATGGGAAAGATGTGGGGCGCCCTGGGAGCTGTCCAAGGCCCCTGGGGATGGACAGCAGGCAGGAGGGCACAGCACAGATGTGGCAGGAGACGGAGGCGGTGGCTGATCCAGCAGGGCCTTGCGGGCTTTTGGAAGCCGTGAGGATGTGATTTTAGGTACAACGGGAAACTATTAGAGAGATTTAGGAAGACTTGATCTGATTTACGTTTTTTACAAGGTCATTCCGTTTTGTGTGGATGGATCAGAGAGTAGGGTAACTATGAAATCAGGGCGACTGGTTAGAGTGGTTTCACAATCATCCA
>RJWJ010030196.1:0-20104 GCA_004363605.1 Indri indri | reverse complement strand
GTTTCAGATGGATACTGTAAATGTTATGAAGGGAAATCTATGAACACTGTACAGATTTATGGAAGCCTGAGGAACAATTAACCATAGAAAAGGAAGAATGTAGGAAAATAGTTTAAACAAAAGGGGCTGAAGAGAAATATTGGAAGACTTATATGGGAAGAGATAATTAGAGGAATTATTTAAATTGGACAAGGAATAGCTGGATAACTAAGTCATGCAATTCAGATATGATAGAAAAAATAATAAAAATATCAATTTGACTAATTCTTGAACATATTCTCATCTCTGAGAACCAAAAAATAATAAAAATATCAATTTGACTAATTCTTGAACATATTCTCATCTCTGAGAACCAAATCAAAGATGCCACATCCTTCCCAATAGCAACACAATACCTAGAAATGTATTTAACTAAGGCAGTAAAGACCTCTACAGGGAAAACTGTGAAACGGGAAGGAAATAGCAGAGGACGTAAATAGGTGGAAAACCATACCGTGCTCATGGGTGGGCAGATTCAGCATTGTTAAAATGTCTACACTACCGAAAGTGATCTGCAGGTTCAATGCAATCCCCATTACAACACCAACATCATTTTTTGCAGATCTAGAAAAAAATCATTCTATACTTCATACGGAACCAGAGAAGATCCAGTATAGCAAAAGCAACCTTAAGCAAAAAGAACAAGCTGGAAGGCCTCAATTTACCGGACTACAAGGCTCTACAGTAACTAAAACACCAGGGTACTGGCACAAGAACAGAGACATAGACCAATGGAACAGAACTGAGAACCCAGATATAAAATCATCCTCATATAGCTATCTACTTTGACAAAGCTGACAAAAACATACAATGGGGAAAAGAATCCCTATTCAATAAAAGGTGCTGAGAAAATTGTATAGCCACATGTAGGAGACTGAAACAGGATCCGCACCTCTCACAAAAATCAACTCTCAGTGGATAACAGACTTTTAAACCTAAGGCATGCAACTATAAGAATTCTAGAAGAACACATTAGAAAAACTCTTACAGACATTGGCCTAGGCGAATAAGACCCTGATCAGCCAATCACAAGAGCAAACAGACAACCTACAGAATGGGATAAAATATTAGCATGTGACACATCGATAGCTAGACTTGGTATAGAACTCAGGAAAATCAGCAAGCAAAAAATCAAGCACCCCCATCTAAAAGCAGGCAAAGGACATGAAACTTTTCAAAAGCAGATAGACTAATGGCCAACATACATGAAAAAATGTTCCACATCTGTAATCATTAGGGAAATGCAAATCAAAACCACGATGAGCTATCACTTAAGAGATGCTGGTGTGGACGCAGAAAGGAACACCTACACACTACAAAGCACTGCCACCTCTATGGAAAATAGTATAGTCTAGAGATTCCTCTACTTAAAGCAGACCTACCCTTTGATCCAGCCATCCCACTACTGGGCATCTACCTGAAGGAAAAAAAGTCATTTTATCGAAGAGACACTTGCACAATTGCAAAGATGTAGAAACAACCCCAGTGCCCATCAAAGGTGGTATGTGTATACCATGGAGTACTATTCAGCTATAAGAATCAATGGTGATATAGCACCTCTTATATTTTCCTGGATAGAGCTGGAACCCAAAGTGAAGTATCCCAAGAATGGAAAAATAAGCACATGTACTCACCAGCAAATTGGTATTAACTGATCAACACTTAAGTGCACACATAAGAATAACATCTATTGGATGTCGGGCAGTGGGGAGAAGTGGGGGTTGAATCCTATAATCAAACCTCCCTTCTATGTGATTAGTTTTGTCCCCTAGATGAAGCTATGTATTGTTGCCATGATTCGTCTACTGTTCATATTCGGAAGAGATACAAGGTATGATGAGCTTTTACTAATATTTTCTATCAACATATCACTGGTTCTACTGCCTTAGCAGACTCTTCAAAATCTCAGAAAGGAAATAGTTATTTCTTTAATAAAACCTAAGAGAAATATGCTTAAGAAGTAAACATATGCCTAATTAGTAAACTGAACAACTGTAGCACATCCACTGCAGTGTGCTTCAGTGAAAGCATAGATTGGTAATAATAATGTTGAAAATTCATTCTGAAACCACATCTTTCCAATTATGACAATATATTGGTGAAAATCTCATTATGACAACATCTAGTGACCATTTAACCTTTGATGTTGGCTTATGTTAAAAAGTGAAAATTTTGCAGAATTCGAAAGATAATACGGAGTTAGACAATGAACAGATTATAATGAGAAAACAATTTTGCAAATGAAATCACAACAAAGAAGAAATTTCGATGAAGTCCATAAAGTTTAAAACTCATAATGTGTATATATTTATCTACAAAATGAAATGATACCCTGATGCCTTACATCTCCTTTATAGTCCACTATGCTGAACACATAGCAGGTGCTCAAAACTTGTTTAAATGAATTTAAAAATAACACAGCAAATGAGTTAGGTACTTTATATTAATTCTAACTTATATATTAACCTCTGACATTCCATTTACCCTACAGTTAAAGGTAAAAACATTCACATTAGTATAAAGATATTACCTGTAAGGATAGCCATGGTACTTGGAACGAAATATTGAAAGTAGAAAACTGAAGAAGAACACCACCAGGCCTAATCCCACTAGGCAAATTACTAGAAAGTGACAGAAAATACCATTAGTGTCTAAAAACATGCAAATGACAACCCAAATGTTTGTATTTTTAAAATGCCTTCGATTACAGTATACGTACATTTAAGAGTTCATAGCACATACAGGTTCAACAAAATTGACTGATCTAAGTGTTCTGGTGGTTTCCTCTCTTATAGAGCTCCTACAAATACTAAAATGCC
This sequence comes from Indri indri, assembly GCA_004363605.1. NCBI lineage: Eukaryota > Metazoa > Chordata > Mammalia > Primates > Indriidae > Indri > Indri indri. The sequence goes on along the minus strand of RJWJ010030196.1, from coordinate 17,246 downwards.
CCAGAGGCATCAAAACAAAACATGATAAACCACAAACTAGATTATCAGCCCCTGCATTACAAAGAATTGGCTATATTAGCAGGGACATTATATTTACATCCTAATAATGCCAACGTTATTCTTTTCAGATACCATCAGTATTTCACAAAGAAATATAATTTTAGGTTATTGTCTCAATGAAAGCATATTACTTAGAAATAGTTGATCCTAGCGTACAGAAGGGCTAGGAATAAAAGCTTTCAGGATAAGAAATACAGTCTCAGAGCCAAACAGGAGAAAACCCCCCTCAATAGCAGGTAATAGTGTCAAGGTGGTGGTGTTTTACAAAGAAATAGAGGGCATGTGTTATAGTAGAATATGCAGTGGTCTAGGTTTTCAATATTACTCTGTCCCAGAAAAGTTGACGTTGGATAGATTAAAGCAAATGAGTAATAAAACATGTAAGGTTTCTTTGCATATATATTTTGGTTATTTAATTAAACATGATTTATTGCTATTAAAATAATTCTTACATGTGCTTATAAAATTTAAATGCTTAAAATCTGAGCCAATTAAATGTAGATATTTAAATAAATTTTATGTTCCATAAATTAGTGCTCTAAACATCTTTTAAGAATAAAAGGTTTGCACAATATTTACACTTGCATTAGTTTCAAGGAATTCTAAAAATTAAAAAACATCTGATTTATAAAAAAGGAAAGAGATTAAAATCACTAAAGCAGAACACAAGGAAGACCAAACAGATCTATATGGTTATATAATAATGAAGTATGATTTAAAAAAATTTTTCTAGCATATAAATGAAACCAGGTTACTTAAATCAGGGAATAGATAAGGTATGATGGCATTGTCAAAATACAGTCTACAAATCTGTCAGTTTTTATTAAGCTCTGCAGGAATACCATTCTGTCAGTTTTGAGTATAAACTGTGACATTTCATTTCAGACAACACTCATGCAGTTGAACTTCAAATGAGTATTGGCAGAAAATACCCCAAAAAGTAGATTTCTGAGTATCACACAATGAAAAAGATCTTTTAAAAAAATTATGGAATATCCAAGTATGACACACACCAGGGCCTAGATATAACAATATTAACAATTTTGCTTACAACGACCTTATTAAACCTAGACCAAATTACACAATGATTTACTTTATACTTTTCTAAATCTGGCATTTTATCAAACACTTCTTCCTTTCATCTCCTTTTTGTTTTCCACAAGAAGAATAAAGCACTCTTTTCGTTCCCTTTGCTGCTTTTAGTAGCCTCTCTAGGTTGTGTTCAATAGGAAATGAGGCTCAAAATACATGATCAAGTATAAGAATATATTTACTAGAGTCTGTGCAGTGGAACGAAACAATGCTACTCAAGTACTTGTATACAGGGAAGGGAGGAGGAGTGTGTGGGGTGAGGGGTTAGTAATTACTAAATGAACCACAGCTGCCCATAGGAAAAGAAAATGCCATAAGACAGAAGCATTCTGACCTGAGCATTATTCATAATCATAGTAGTTGAGTCACATCAGAATCAAAACGGAATAATTTTAACATATTTCCCAAGGATGTCTCCCTCTCTCACACACAAATAATTTGGGGTGGATGCTGAAGTTATTATAGAAACATCTACTGAGAGGGAAGTTGGAAGTAGTGATTTTATAAACTCAGTATCATCAATGTGAGAATAAATTTACCATGTATCTATTACTATTACTTACCTTAATGACAGGATATATGATAAATATATAATTACATTAAGATTATGTCCTCATAAACATGATGTCTCAATCCCAAGAATATCACATTCTTTCCTCAAAAGATACAAAATGATACCCAACAATGCTTAAGTACACAAAGTAAGGCACTCATTTCTTCTGTAGTTTTTTAAAAAACATGTATAGATAGCATCATAGGAAAACAGGGCAGTCTGAATTGCATGTTACAACCAAAACATTTCAGCACTTCAGAAATCACTGTAATTCATTTACATACATGTCACACTAGCTAAAAATCCCATAAAATAAGTCTGGATTTTCACTGTCTTAAGAAATCATTAGTCTTTTTCAGATACCTATGTTCCTCATATGTAAATCCTGGGTTTTAAAAAAGTTCAGAAATGCAACGTGTAATGAGAAAAATTTTAATTATAGGTTTGTCGAGGTACAATCATATAGGATAATAACTTGATATTAATTATAGAAAGGTCTGTGCCAGGAAACATTAAGGCCCTCTCTCCTTTCCTAACCTATGTTCCTATGAATTCTTCTCTTATTGCCACCAAAATTTGTTACTTTAGAAAACTCAATTTTTTTTTTATACAACTCTTTGAGAAGAATCATCCCATCAAAGCAAAGGAAAGAACACAATGCTGGAACTTGACGGAGTTGTTAATTTTGGCCTATTAACGGAAAAGGCAAAGCTCCTTGAAAAGACAGTTTCAGGAGATGCTCCCTTTCTTAAATGTTGATTTAAATAAGTTTGGAGGTAACATACACTTCAGAGTACAAAACCTATTCAGAAACTTCTCCATCTAAGTCAGGCTTTGAGTGCATACCTCATTCTCATGGCACAGGGAACATATAATGTGCTAATAAAATCTCTGAAGAGTCTGCCCACAAAATTTTCCATCCCTTTCTGTATGGCAGATATTACAATACAGACTACAGCTTCAGAAGACAGGGATCAGAGAATCCCTAACAAGGAAATGATAGTTCTTTATATGCAATTCCACAAAAAATCATCTAATCCCTTTTTGGAAGAAATATATTTTCAAGTATGTGCACACACACATCCTAGAAATAGACAAAAGTAAAAAAAAAAAGTTATCTTCAAAGCAGATCAGTTCTTTAAAAGTTTATGTTCATGAAGGGCCTTTATATATTTCCCATATGATTTAAACGAATCTTAACATCAAAACAAAAATACCAAAATACCAACATAGAGACTTACTCCGTCTTTTTCCAACATCTCCTTTGGAAGTTGCTGCTTCATTTAGAAGAACCATCCCCATGGTGATAGCAGCATCTGCAGTAGTTGTCAAGGAGACCGTAGAAATAGATGCAAATAAAATGTATTCTTCTGGATCTGAACACATTGTTTCAGAATGGTTAAATTACAAATGCACACATAGATAAATACTATTGATTATATAACCTAAAATCACTATTCTTTGTGTATACAAATATGCCTTCATTTTTTAAATTTAAGCTAAAACTTTCAAAGTCTAATTTTAAATGCTCTTAAATTCCAGGACTTTCACAGTGCATATAAATTATATGGACTCTGAAAACCAGTTATAACATTTCACACTATACATAAAGATATGCACTACTTATAATCAAAGTGACCCATTTCATTGGCAATCACAGAAAATTATAATGTATTCAGCATGGTTTCTTTTTTTCACAATGTGTTTGTGTATGTCGGTATGCATCAGAGCTTTCTTTCTCCTGACTACTAAATGTGTTGTTTTATAGATTATTTTGCTGAGTTACAGTAATCTTTACTAAGGTCAGGTATCATATATCAGTTGGAAATTTGGGGGTATCCAATTATAAGGATTACAAAAGCAAACAAGCACATAATAATAAAACAATTTAATGAATTTAGCAAGATCTTGAGCTAGTCAGTTGACATTTTAAGAATGAGAATGCAAAATTATTTCTGTACTTAGTATCTTGCAACTGGATATGTTCATGCCATCCTGAAAGATGCCAAAAATTAAGAAAATGATAGCTTTTTACCTTTATGAAAACATTCTTTGCCATGTTATTAAAACGTTTTTGACACTGTCTACTGTGTTAGAACTCATCAATGCTAGAAATATATTTATTATGTATTCTGCCCAAATGACTAATAGATTAAAAAATGAAGGGAAAAATAAAACAGTTCTAGGCCAGAAATTCCTTAATTTGCTTAATTTTATTATGCTTTCCTTTTATTCATTTCTACTATTATATGTATACAAACAGCATCATTAACTGTCCTGTGCTGAATGTCTCGGAAGTGCCTTCTACTCCTAACAGCAAAAGCTCAAAGGATAATGTTGGGCTATATCTTACACAATTAAGTTGGAGGAAGTCAGAGAAAATTCTGCAGAGTAAATATTTCCATGCTGAGTCTGTTTTCATAACCATATTATTGAACTTCTCATTATTAACAATGTCTATTTTCATGACCATATTATCCAACTTCTGGATAATAAATGCCTGTCTTAGTTAGGCAGTTATGCTCACATTGACCTCTCTACACAAATGATTTTCAAACTATTTTTAGCATTGGAACCCCTTCTGGGAAAAAAACCAAAAACCAAACCTTGGTTGGAAGCCAAAGAGAAAAAGCCCCACCAGCCCTGTGCAATGCCAACTCCCTCCACCATAAACACACATATGTAACATATTACCAGTACTAAATTTTTAGAGATCCATGACATACAGTTTGAAAACCACTGAAATTTAGATAATTACTTAATTCCTAGGTTTTAACTATGTAGCAATGGCCTGACAAGGCTATTGTAAGAGAATGTCTGTTTTGTAGTACAGTATGATAGTAGGTAGACTTAAATCACACCTGCAGGTGTGAGTAGGAGTTGGCAAACTTTCTGTAAAGGGACAGAAAATAAATATTTTCAGCTATTCTAGCTATATGGTTCTGCTGCTACTGTTCAACTCCGCTGTTGTAATGGAAAAGTAGTCATAGGCAATGTATGGCTGTGTCTGTGTTCCAATAAAACTTTATTTACAAAAATACTAGGCAGGCTGGATTTAGCCAGCATTGGTCCTAGTTTGCCAATCGCCGTTACAGAGGTTCTAAGGCGGTGCTAGAAAGAACCTATATACTTTTGCATGTGACTGGAATTTACCTTTATTCTTACTTGAAAATAAAGAAATGCAAGGATCTATTAAACACTTCTGCATACGACCCCAACATAGGAATTTTAAAGCCAAGGGACTAACTAGACACAGGTTGTGTATGACTCCAAGGTAAAACATTGTGTTAGAAAGCAGTAGAGTCAATAAACAGGTATAAACCTTCCTCAGAAGGTTTCTTGCAAAAGTGAGTTTTCTGCACTTTAATAAGAAAAGAGCAGTGAGCCTATTTTAAACATGATGGCTGTAATTAAGATAGATGAATTAAACTAAATTGGCTTTAAACTTGCTAACCTTCCTCTCTTTTATTTAAGATACATTTTTAACTGAAGGCCATTGAGAGTTGAGAATCTCTAAGTTTCATTTTATCAACTAAAACATTTTTGGCTAAAAAAGAGTCTACATAATACTTACTATTTGGGGAAAAAAAAATCACATTTGTAACATAAAAATCTTAAATTTTAGATAGAGAAGCTAGATGATCATCTGCCAGGGTTAATATGCAGTACTTCCTTCCTTCATTGGGTGGAACACCGACTAAGGAAAGACCTTCCAAATCTGAGAAGATTCTATGTATGACTCTTGAATAGATTCTTTTCTGCCAATTAGACTGATTAGTGTGGCCATCTATCTAGTTGTGCCTTACTGAATTGCCCCAACATTAAAAGAGCAAGAGGTAGGCCTCCATCCTTCACCCCATACACACACCTGGTCTAGTTTACGGATTACTTTGCATATTTATATTAATATCGCAGCAATCTATGTTTCTACTACTGTGCACACTCCAGGTTCTTTGCTGATCCTGTTGACCACTTTCCTACTGCTTAAAAACTCAATATACTGACATGATCCCACATAAAATAGAAGCTACTATTTGTGCAAATTATATACAATACCCATGAGGCACTGAGCATCCTATGGAACTAGCAACACATACATTTACATTACATTATAATCCATTGTCAGTTGCACATGATGATAAGTTTACTGTTGCTCCTAGGAAGGGAATCAGGATTTTGTCATTTTAAAGATAAATGAGTACAGATATTGAAAAAAATGTGACCACATTATAGAAGACTTAAAGGAGTCTAAATGTAAAATTATCTTCAACTTGCATCCATCATTAATTTTCTTCTATATTATTTTTCTCCTTCGATATAACACATTAAAATAAAAGAAACATTTGTTCTCTATCAGAGACTGAATACAAATGCAGAGTAAAATCATATGCTACCATAATAAATGGAAAACAAATGTTTTTCTCATAGGAAAAGCAATGTGATCTTTATAATAAATTATTTTAAAATCATTATTGCTAGTATCACCTTTGCTTTTGTATCAACACTTTTACTTCCAACTGATACTTATTTCATGTCATCTTCTTGAGATCCCAGAACTTACAGGATATAGATACTTAAGGGACAGTGGCAGGTCAGAGCTAGAACTCATGTGTTCTGTACCCACTGGCAAACACAGACTGTATCTTGCTGAATTTAGTGGGATCATTCTTGTCTATGACCAATGGACACTAACTACAATTTGGTTTGGTTGGAATTTTAAATAAAGTTTTAAATGACATTACCCTCCCCCACCACAAGAATGCCTACTGGTAGAAACAGTGACAGATTAGTTAATAAAATAATATTATAAATTTCTGCAAACATTTCTTTAAATGTGAAATGAATGCTTTTTTTTTTATAAAAACAGATCACTACTAGCAATTCCATCTCTATTTCACTGTGCCGTAATTGTAGGTGTATACAGTAAGAAAAGTAGATTTCAAGTTATCGCATTAAAAGACATGTATGAGGTTTTGAAATTAAAGAAAATTCTATAACCAAAAACATATCCTACCTTAATCTTATCATATGATGCCTATAGTTCAAATTTTCTACTCTGAGAAATTACATAAAGGGTTTTTATACATAATTTATTTCGTACACATATCAATTCATGCAATTAATGTTTTCAAAAACTGTATGTCTGCACTTTAGACAAAGTTTCATTTCTTTAACCAATTACAAGTCAAAGAATCTTCATTTTATATATATATATATATATATATATATATTTTTTTTTTTTTTTTTTTCTTTTGAGGCAGAGTCTTGCTCTGTCGTACCAGCTAGAGTGCCATGGCATCAGCCTAGCTCACAGCAATCTCAAACTCCTGCACTCAAATGATCGTCCTGCCTCAGCCTCCCGAGTAACTGGGACTACAGGTACATACCACCACGACCAGCTAGTTTTTTCTATTTTTAGTAGAGATGGGGTCTCACTCTTGCTCAGGTTGGTCTCGAACTCCTGACCTCATGTGATCCTCCTGCCTCGGCTTCCCAGAGTGCTAGGATTACAGGCATGAGACGCCGCACCCAGCCTCAACGAATCCTTAAACTCACTTACAACCTGTAAGCTCCTGCTTTGAGATGTTCCACCTTTTTGGGCCAAACCAATGTGCGCCTTCCATATATTGATTTATTACTTTACATGTAATTCCAGTCTCCCTGAAATGTATAAAACCAAACTGTAATCCAATCACAGTGAGTCCACTTGCTCAGGGCATCTTGGACGTGGCTCCGGGCCATGGTCTTCAAACTTGGCTCCCAATAAACCTCTTTAAATTATTTTACAGAGTTTGGGTTATTTTCCATTGACATACCTTCAAGTAAATAGCAAATATCTTATTCATATTTGCATAAAGTGTTAAAAGCATAAATGAATGAAAAATAAATGAAATAAAAATCAATTTTTACTAGCAAAAATATAAACCATTATATGTTATTCATAGATGGTTCACACAAATTCCATAGTAAAATATCATGTTTCTTATTCCTTTTCATATACCTTTTTCTCACAGACCACTTAGGAATATTCTTCTTCTTTTTTTTCCCCTGAATAACTGAGAAAAAAAAAAACACTACTGATACAGAAAAAAATGTTAATCTTAGTAAATATAAATCTATAACCTATGAAACCAAGTGACTCCATCTGTTTTCTCTTAGGTTTTTTCCAACAAAACTTTGTATACAGCAACTGCATCTAATGATGTAACTTATTAAATTAGGAGGAGAAAACCAAAAGGCAGGAATGTTCTCTACAGAGAAACAAAAAGTAACCATCTGGTATTTACATTTTCTTGCATAAAGGAAAAAATACACCTACAAATTACAAAAAATGTGGTTAGTTCAAAAATATCAGTGGACTGTCGAGTGAAAATAAAATCAGAAATTATTGTAAAATGTCTTTTAAACCTTCCCTGGTAATATTCACAAGTTCACCACTTTAAAAGAATTTTTCTATTTTTTTTGTAATAGATATCTCCAAAATAAAAACACAGAAGTAATGAAGCAACAAGTAATTTCTGTTAGCATAAAAAATGGATTTTTAATTCTTTTATGTATTACTACTAAAAATCTATATGGAAAACTTCATACTGCTTGTGAAATTTCTTTGCATCCTAAATCCTAGCTTGGTATCAATGATCCGTGAAATGAAACTTTGAGAATTCCTGTCATACAATAAAAATGATGGTCTCAACACAGCTTTTCATTCTTTTGCTAGGTATTCCTGATATGTTTTAACAAACTTGTCACTTTGAATAAAGTATACTACTAAAATGCTACACTATGGATTGAAAGAAAAAAAAAAAGAAACCACAATATACAAATAAATAAGAGTTAAAAACTTACCTGCAACAAACACTTGTGTTTCTTACTATTTACTTTAATATAAATGTATTTTGTTTCCTAAATACATTTAAATAATTAAAAAATAAGTTAGGAGTAAATATAGCTTTGCCCTTACTTTTTAATGAGGATGAAATATCCCTATAAACATATTCAAAAATATTCTATTTTCTCACCTAAGGTCTTTCTGTATTAATCTCTCACCATATTAAAGTTGGAGTGTAGAAACCCAGTAGTTACACGCACTGAAGATTACAGAATTTGAGAATGTTAACTCGAATATAGATATTTCCAATTCCACTCTGTAAGACAAACTAGAACAAGAACATACTCATCATAGTAGTTTCTGAAATTTGCAACCATAAAGCCCTAGGTGAGTAAACGAATGTAAGCAAGGAATAAGCTGAGTTATGCACAATTCTATGTATGCATCCAAATATGTGTAACTGTGGAAGTAATAAAAAGGTTGAAAACTAATACACAGGAAGAAGATGATCTTTGTTTTCTCAATGAGTTTCAAAAAGACAGTGTTTAGTTCTCCTCCAGTATAAACTGGAGACTTATAATCTCTCCTCAAACTTCATTTCCAAGGTCAGGCTTTCTCATAGTGTTTTTTTATTATCTTGTAAATTACCCGATTGGATGGGTTCAACAAATTTTACTCTAGAAAAATTAAGTCATTTCAGTATGTCCCCATTGTAAGTTTTAGAATTCTGATAAACACTGTGACTATGATCACAGTATTTTTTTTCCCCGATCATCTACATCTTTTGTCAAATGTTAAAAAATCAACCAATAAATATGTATTTATGCATGCTATCTGTAACCATCAAAGTTCTAAGTAAGAAAGATGGGAAACTATAGGAGGGATAAACCAACTAATCTTTAGTAATTTCTAGATGCTTTATGTGTGTTATCTCATTTACTTTACACAGAAATGACATGTGATTAGTATTGCTAGTCCTGATTTTACAAACGAGGAAGTCTGTGAGCTTATTGAGAATTGCAAGTGCTTTAAACACTTCCCGACCCTTTTCCTCACCATAATGTAATACATTGCTTATATATACTAGTAACTGATACAGTACCCAGAAGATCATAAGCAAATAAAATAGGTTGCTTGAATAAACTGATGGTATCAAATAAGTCTTTGCTGGTAGATTAAAAAAAAAATGCATTGTTATGACACAGCCAAGTAATAAAACACAAAAACATCAATGTTGTTAAAAAGATAGTCTTTTCCACTCAGATTAAAAGTAATAAGTTTAAGATGGCATGACTGACATTGATTCATGAAATTATATGTCACAGACCATAACAAAGTGTTGCATTTAAAAACTTAAGTACCTTTACAACCAATAGACCAGGGAAAAGAAAACTGAATTCTAATCCTAGCTCCTCCCCTAACCTAAGGCAAGTCAATAAATTTTTGTGGGCTCTAGTTTTCCTACATATAAAATACAGTTTTGGCCTAGATGAGTTCTAAGACATTTAAAGGTTTATAGCTATGATTATGTAAAATACTGGAGAATTTGGTCTAGACTACTTCATTTGAATATGAATAACCGGGATAGTTATCAAGTTTTATAAATATAAACTTGTAGTATTCATAAACTTTAAATACTACACATACGATACTATAGGCACACTTCAAATTCTCGTAATGACTCAGTATGTTTAAATAACACTATAAATTTAACCTTCAAACGTTTTGCAAGACTTACACAAACATCAAGTTCCCCCAAAATAGAGCTGTTTGCCCAAAGAGTAACTTTACTTCACTCTAAGAATATTCAGATTAGATGCGTAAGCATTACCTCTTTATCATCCTGCTATCTTCTTTATCCTCCTAACTCCAAGTCATAAATTACACAGTATGGACTGATTCACAACACAACACGTAGTCTGATGTGACCAAAAAGAGATGTCTAACTATCCTAACTCTCCCTCTTCTGACTTGTTATATATTCAAGGAAAGCAGTATTAAGATAATTCCTTTATTACTTTGCTATTTATGTCATAAAGCACTTTTTTCCTCCCCCATTGAGATGCTATAGGGGAAAACCATATAAACTTCATAAAAAATCTATCCAGAAATAATCAATGCAGAATAAAAGCAATACTTTCAAATTCAGTAGTAAGTAAAAAAGAGAAAATAACAGTCTGTTAATCATTCAGAATAACAAAATTATACTGTAAAAGGAACTAATTAGCATAGGAATTAAAAATTAGTCATATAGTACAGCTTAAAATTTAATGTCATTTAAAAGTCTTGATATTTACTGACAGGAAAATATCAATTTAATAACATGCAGCTTTGGTTTGCCTTTTTCAATTCATCAGTATTTTAAAGGATACTCAGTACCAGAATAATGTGTGACTCTGCGACAAATTGGGCCTGGCTGCTCCCATGAATGTAGCTCTATGAAAGAACACAAAGAAACAAAAATTACAATCTGAGAAAAAGATATAATCATTTTATATTTTTATATCATGAAGATAAACAATAGAAAAATCTACTTATTAAATTACTATTTATAATTCTTTTGAATAAAATAATTATTGGCTTAAATGGAAATACATGAAAATGTTGGTTGATATTATGGTAAACTATGCAACTTAATATCAAAAATAAACAATGTAAGTTATTACAGGATTTGTCGCATACACACACATACTGAAATGATTCTTCCAGAGTTACTGTAAAAATGTACTTGATGACATAAGGTACAAATTAACGCAAATGATTTTTCTGATTTTTCTTCCTTTAAAATAAGTCAAAAGTGACCAATCGAATGTCAAATTACTACTTCCTACATTGCCAAAGTTTCATAAATGCAAAAATTTCATTAGATCATTTAAATTTTCTGCCAAACAATTAAAACTGCTTTTACCATATTGAAAAATGTATACTTTTTCTATACATAGGAAGAATTACATACATAGTTGATACCAGTTGATTATTAAAAACCTGACACAGATCTCCATCTAGAATATTTAGCTTCTAAACTGATTCCCACAGTATTTCTGCTGTTAATCTCTCTTATGAAAATCAGTTGCTATGCAGTTGTTTTAAATGAAAGTCCCTAAGTTTTCCATTTATTAAAAAAAAAAAAATACTGGAGGAAAAAATGTAACACCTTACAATATAAATCAATGTCCTCAATTTTTACATCACTTATGATGCATAATTGTGTCAACTGAGAGGACCAAGGTGGTCTTCTACATTTTGTCATAAATCCTATCTTGGTATCTCCATGTAAAGGCTGTTCTTTATCTCCTGATCTAAACTTTGTTTCCATCTCTAATTTTTCAGTAACTAATAGCACAGCTGCCACATTTGAAGGTGTGTTCAGTTGTATTATTTAAGCACAACTTCAGGCAGACTGGCTAAAATACAGCCATTTCTGGTCCTTTCATATTATAACTTCTAAAGAACCCTATCATATATATTTTTCTTCTGACTCTATCCATTTTTACAGAGACGAGTATAACTTTGAAAATACTAATCTAGCTTCTATTTAACCATATATGATTTTTAACATTACTAATGGATAACAAGTCAAATTATGAAAAAAATACAGCGAAAGAAATATAAACACTATAAATCATGCTTGACATCAAGTGTGATTTGAAACTAAGATTCTAAGAACAAAGACTAAGGTTTTATTCTTCAAATAATCGTAACAGCAAAGATTATAACACATAATACAACCATGGCCAGCATATATAATAATAGCTACCATTTACTGAACACTCATTTTTCGAGGGCACTTAAGAGCTTTACATGCGCTATCTCATTTAATTCTGATAACCCTACAAGGTAGGTGTTGTTATTACAGCCATTTTATACATAAAGTAACTGAGGCTTAAGAGAGGTGAAGAAACTTGTCCACGTCTTCACATCTGTTATTGAATGTCCTAGGATTTAAACTTAAGTCTATTTGATTTTAGCTCCTGAGCTCTTATTCACATTATTTTGTTATTTGCTGAACATTTGATTAGGGGCTTCATATATGTTACCCCATTGTATCTTCTTCTGTTTTATTTTTTCCCCCTACTGTATCTTCTTAACAGCCATATAAGATGGGTATTACCTCTTATCTTCCAAATGAGGAAACTGAGACTTAGGGAAATTTACCTAACTTGCTCAATATTACACAACTAGTAACTGGAGAAGTTTGGACTGAAACCTAGGCCTGTTCACATAGGTCACGCATGCCCTTTCTGCTATGTAACAGCTTACCAAAAGACGGGAAGAACATCACATAAAACTTTTTGTAAAAGCTTTACTTGGTAATTGGATAATTAAATGTTGACAGTTAAAGTAATTAAAAATCAACATTTATATAACTGAGTAAAATATCTGAGTATAACAACACAGCATAATATGCCCAAATTTACATAACAACTTCAAGGTGATTTGCCTATATTAGAATCACAAATTTAGAGAAGAATTTCAGACATATTCTACATGAGTGGCTTCAAACCTTTTCTGTTTGTTTTGAGTAACAGAATGTTCTGTGATCAAGCTTTTGCCGAGGCTATCAATGGACTTCCCCATTGCCAAATCATATGGTCAAACCCCAGTCTTACTTGACTTAATCTATCTGAAAAATCTGCTGTATCTCACCACTCCCTTCTTTTTGGTCAGTTTCTTCGTTTGGCCTCCAGGATGCCACTCTTGATTCTTCTACTTCATTGACTCCTCCTCTTCAGGCACTTTGTCTATTCCCTTCCTAACTTCTAAACTCTGGAGTGTCTCAGAGCTCCATAGACTTAAGCCTGTTCCCTATACTCACCCTTTCCAGGTGCTCTCATTCAAGCTCATTGCTTTAATTATAACATCTATTTTGATGATTCTCACATTTATATCCAGTCTGATATACCTCCATCTCCACTTGACAGTCTGTCTTCACCAACAGACTCCACTTGGAAGTCTAAAACTTAAAATAACCAAACCAAACTCATGATATGCCTCCCTTTCTATACCAGAATCTACTTGTCTCCTGTTTTCCCCTATCAGGAAACAGCAACTTAATTTTTCTAGTTGTTCGGGCCCACTCTTGGACTTAACTTTGTGTCTCTGTCCTTCCTTTTCTTTCATCCTTTCCTCTCCTTCCTTCTTTCTGCCATCATTCCCTCCCCACATATCCAATCATTCAGAAAATACTGTTGGCTCTACTTTAAAAATTCATTCCAAACTCAACCACTGGCACTTCCAGGAAGAACTGGCAGACAGGCCTGAAGAATAAGGACCAAGATTTATTTTCTGGTCCAAGTAGTTATCATCTCTTGTCTAGATTATTGCAAAAGCCTCCTTTATTCTCCTGGCCTCTACCCTACAGTCTATTTATCAGTCAGGCTAATACTGCCAAAACTAACCAGAGCCTATCATTACCTTGCTCAGAACCCTTCAATGCTTTCTCAAATGTGTGAGAAAAATATACCATGCAATGCATTTCTGTTTCTAGTCATAGTACCAAGAAACCTACATATTTCTCTCCAATTCTGAAATACAACTAGGTAAAAAAAATTCACACTTGGTCCTTAGAGCCTTATCATTTTCGTATAACCGATCTATAATACTTGAAGCTTATCCCTTGTATACATAGGGCAGTAGAGGGGAAAGGCTTTCGAGATAGTCCCGAATCCACCACATACTTGCTGTATTATCCTGAATATCTGCAATTATCTCATCTTTAAAATAGGAATAGAGAGATATTCCTCAAAATACTATCCTAAAATTTGTTACAGTAATTACACAAAAGTATAACTAATCAGAAGTAGTCACGCATAAGTCATTTTATAGTCTCTAGTCCCAACAAATACTATCGTCTACACTTGATCTTAGCCAAAAGGCTGAGAAGTGGTTGTCTGTACCTTCTAAACACATACCATTCAAAAATTAATTTTATTTTCACAGACGAATTTATTAATAGAATGATGAATTTTTAAAAGATGACATTCAGGAAACTGTACTAACATTCAACTTTTGTCCATCTTTTTTAGTCTTCAAAAATCTTATCAAGTCCAGATACCCCAAGAGACTTTGGGATTTAATGAACTTGAATTCATTTGCTAATTTTTTATTGAGCAATATGTATCAGGCACCAATACAGGCAATGAGAATCCAGCAATAACAGGGAAATAAAAATTTATGTTCTCAAGCAGCTTACACACACAAACTACAAGAACACATTTTGTCTACTACTAATGTGCAACAAAGAGATTATTGGCACACAACAGAAGCCATAAGAGCAAACATAAGAACAGATAAGTATTCCAGAAGTCTTAAGCACTGGCTTACACAGTTATCTTTCATGCATGGGGCCACCTAAATCAACAACTTAAACTAAGGACCACAATTTTTAAATGGTCTTAAAAATTTTGTATTTAATGGATACATGTATTTTCAAAATCTTTTGCAAGAAGTAACATTGAGTAATGAATTCCTTTACAGCTAAAGTATGACATTCATTTATTTATTTCCCTCTCTGATATTTTACTAAATCTAATGAGTAAGAGAAATATCAGTAAGGGTAATTTATTCTAAAATATATAGTTGACTTTTATTTATAAGAGCAATGTATTCACAGATCAGATGACTACTAAAGAGTAATATGTGTTCAGTCATTGATATTGAATATATATCAATTTTCCCATGGAGACAAATGTTTTGACAAACTGTTAATATAAACGTTCTTCATTTGTCCAGTGCATTGAATACTTCATAAAGCATATGAACCAAAATGAAATGAAAAGGGTTCATAAAAATCAGTTTATAAGAAAGTTAATTACTAGGACCCATGACTTTAAAGCTTGATTTTATTTAGAAGAAAAACTAGATGATTAAAGTTTGCATAGCATATCAAAATAATACATGAATGATACTATTTTCTTACTTTAACATACTTGAAAATAAAAAATAGTATATTTTGTTTAATATAGTGGTTCTATACCTCTTACATAGCAGTATCAAGAATGAGTGGAAATAAAATGGAAATTAGGCTAAATATGCTATATATCAGGAGATGAAATAAACCTCATTCCACTTAAGTTATTCTTAAATTCTTGGGAAGACGACACTAGTCAGTATGTTCTGCGTTTTCAATTTTATTTTAAAATTGTGTTGTTAGTGAATACTCCCTAAGGAGTCCTTTTAAACACATAATGTTCTGCAAATAAGAATAGACAGTGTGGACTTACAGGCTGTTACCTAAGAAGACAGCTATTGTAATGAAAAGCAAACTGAACTTGGAAGTCTTAGTTTCAAATGCTGATAATAGCCATTCAATTTAAGAAACTAGTTGTTACTTGATCAGTTCAATAATTTGGGTCTGAGTTTCCTAATAAATACACATTGAAATTGATTGTATGAAGGCAACAGTGTAGTGCAGTTTATAATTTTAGTCAAATTATTTCTTTATGCCACGTGATACCTTGAACAACTTACTCTAAATCTCAAATTGTTAAGCTCTTTGATGGAAATAATAAAATGTAAGAAGTGAATTATTATAGATAATACATGCAAAATACTTAGCATCAGGCCTAAAACCCAGTAAGCGAATAAATGTAATGTATCATTGTTATTATCATTAATTATCTAAGATTCAAATGAGTTTTAAAATTTTACTCTTAGTCATGTGACTCAAAGATGATAAAACTCTTGTCCATTGGTTTCTGCCTGTTGTTAGTCAAAGAACAGTAAACTATGTCTGGGTTAAATTCTCCTGCCAGTGAAAAATTTGTTTTTTAAAACTTATTCAAGTCCCTTAGGTACCGAGCTGATGTTAAAATTATCAGCCTTGAGAGCAAAAGATATAAACAAACAGCCTGTTTGATGAACCCCAACAAAGACTGCATTAGTTAAATGGGCTTTGAAACACACTAAAGATTAAGAACATAAGCAAAGTGCAAAAAGTTGTTTAGTAATATATATATTACTCTCTCTATATATGTATGTATGTTATATGTGCCAGAAAATAACTCTTTTGAAGACAATTACACATAGGGTTCAAATTAATTATCGCCCTTATTCATTGATAAAACACATGGTGGCGTCTATTCGCTTTGGCACATGTTGCTTATTAGAAAATAAAAAAAATAAAAAATGTGTTTAAGTTAATCCCAAGACATTAAGGGGTTTTGAATTTTGATTATGTTTAAAAATGTTATTTTTTAAAAGGACCATTTATAACATCAAATAAATGGCAAATGAAGGAAACTTAGATTTGACATTGTTGGATGATAACCAAATGACAATTTTTCCCAGTTCAGGATGAATCCACAAAAACACTTTTGGTCCCTTTTTTCATTTTAAAATACATGTTTGCAAAATGAACCAAGAGCTTGTGAAAAGCCAGACAAAACACTGCTGTGATTATCTTTCACTAACTACATGAATTCTTTTTCTCCAATCTTTTTATGTAGTTTTACTCAAATTAGTATGAAATGAAATGCAATTTTTTTCTATTTTCTTTTTCTCTCCTTGAACACATCATGAAAAAGTACCAGTGTGAATCCTTTTTCAGGATTTTTAAGCCTGATTCAGTCCTTTATTCACTACCTCCCAATACAAGGACAACACACACTTGAAATCTAAAAAAAAAATCTTTTAAATGATAATCTCAATTGTCTAGCATATGATTTTGTATTTTTTGTGAATACAGAAATTATTGCAATAGCAAAAAAAAAA
>RJWJ010030195.1:0-20097 GCA_004363605.1 Indri indri | reverse complement strand
GAGTGTTTTTTTGATAAAATGACTTCTTTTCCTTTGGATAAATACCTAGTGGTGGGATTGCTGGTAGTTCTACTTTTAGTTCTTTGAGAAATTTCCATATTATTTTCAGCAGAGGTTGTACTAATTGATGTACTTATACACCAATAGTGTATAAGTGTTCTTTTCTCTCTGCTCCCATACAAGCATCTATTGTTTTTTGACTTTTCAACAATGACTATTCTAACAGGTAGTTTTAATTTGTATTTCTCGGATGATTAGTGATGTTGAGCATTTTTTCATATTTTTTTTTTTTTGGAATTTGTCTATTTTCTTTTGAACAACTGCTGTTCATATCATTTGCCCACTTTTTGATGAGGTGGTTTTTTCTTGCTGGTTTGCTTGAGTTCTTTGTATATCTAGTTATTAGCCCTGTGTAAAATGTATAGCTTGTGAATATTTTCTCCCATTCTGGAGGTTGTCTATTTGCTTTGTTAATTGTTTCCTTAGCTGTACAGAGCTTTTTAGTTTAATCAAATCCCATTTGTTTATTTTTGTTGTTGCTTTCATTGCCATTGTGGTCTTAGTCATAAATTCTTTGTCTAGGCTGATATCTAGAAGAGTTTTTCCTACATTTTCCTCTAGAATACTTATGGTTTCATGCCTTACACTTGAATCTTTTATCCATCTTGAATTAATTTTTGTATATGGTGAGAAATACGGATCCTGCTTCCTTCCTCTGCATGTGACTATCCAATTTTCCCAGCACCATTTGTTGAATAAGGCATGCTTTCCTCGGTGTATGTTTTAGCCTGCTTTGTCAAAAATCAGTTGGTCATAGGTATATGGTTTTATTTCTGGGTTCTCTATTCTGTTCCATTGGTCTGTGTCTCTACTTTTATATCAATACCATGCTGTTTTAGTTACTATAGCCTTGTGGTATTATTTGAAGTCAGATAATGTGATGCCTCCAGATTTGTTCTTTTTGTTTAAGATTGCATTGGCGATTTGGGTATTTTTTTGATTCCAAATGAAGTGTAGAATTATTTCTTCTAGAAAAATGGGCTGAAGTAGTTTCAGATTAAGGAGGCTTTTGGATGCTGGTGAAAACAAACACAAATCTTCTCTAAAGGAAAGCATCCCCAAATTAGGCTCCCAAAGTTTCCAAAGAAATATATAAATATGAAATGACAATCAAAGTTCATCAAACACATAAGAAAATAACTTCCCATGATTGAAGATAAGTAGAAAAATATGTATACAGAAATTTAGATTACCAAGGACTTGAGATGTTAACCCAACATAGAAAACAAAATGACCCAATGCAGAAAACAAAAATAAGTATACATGAATGTTTAAAGAAATAAAAGATAAACTGACAAAAATGAACAAACAAGACACTTAAAAATAACAAGTTGTATTTGAAAAAAATCTAGATTTTAAAAAGAACATAATTGTACCAAGAATTCTCAATTGATAATTTTAACAGAATATTAGAAACTACTAAAAAGGGAATTTGTGCATTGCAGGATAAAAATTGAGTTGATCCAAAGACATTGTTAAGAAGTTTAGCCCGTGGCCAGGTGCGGTGGCTCAAGTCTGTAATCCTAGCACTCTGGGAGTCCGAGGCAGGTGGATTGTTTGAGCTCAGGAGTTTGAGACCAGCCTGAGCAAGAGCGAGACCCCGTCTCTACTAAAAATAGAAAGAAATTAATTGGACAACTAAAAATATACAGAAAAAATTAGCTGGGCATGGTGGCACATGCCTGCAGTCCCAGCTACTTGGGGGGCTGAGGCAGAAGGATTGCTTGAGCCCAGGAGTGTGAGGTTGCTGTGAGCTAGGCTGATGCCACGGCACTCACTCTAGCCTGGGCAAAAGAGTGAGACTCTGTCTCCAAAAAAAAAAAAAAAAAAAAAGAAGAAGTTTAACAGTAAAGCCACACACTAGATAGGACTATTTGCAATACATAGTAAAGGGCTTATATCCATAATGGATAAAAATTTTTCATAAATCAAAAAAATACCAACAAACCAATTTTCAAATAGATAAAAACTTGAGCAGGCACTTCATAAAAGAAGATAACCCAATGGGCAATAAAAATATGAAAAATAGTCATCAGAGATATGTAAATTAAATCCACAATGAAATACCAACGCTTACCCGCTAGCATGACGAAACTTAAAAAGGCAGATCATACCAAAATATGGTGAGGCTATGAATCAATTGGAAGTCTTATGTCTCCTGTGGAATCCCAAATTTTTAAAAATACTTGGGAAATACTTTGGCGGAATCTAATAAAACATTCCTTAGATGTAACCTGTGACCCAGCATTTCCACACATGGGCTTATATCCAAGGTAAATAAGTGCAAATGTTAACAAAAGGACATGTATAAGAATGTTCTCAGTATATTTACTTGTAATAATACCAAACTGGAAATTACTCAAATAATCTCAACAGTAGATTGTATAAAAAATGTCATATTTTCATACAATAAATTACTCCACGGCAATAAATAAGATAAACTATTACATTGACATTAATTCCATAGTAATGCTTAGTAAATGCTTAGCAAAAGAAATCAAAAGCAAAAGAGTACATGCTGCATATTTACATTTTCACAAATTTCAAACACTATGAAAGTTATAGAATTAGAAGACAGAATAGAGCTACCCTTGGAGGACTGAAAAAGTACATGAATGAGTTTTAGGGAATGATACAAGTGTTCTATATCTTGATCTGCATTGTGGAAAACTATGTAAAAATTCATTAAGATTTACAATTGAGATTTTAAAAAGAGCAAAGATAAAAAATAGGCATTTCAGAGAAACAAAAATTGAATGTTTATAACAGCTAGACCTTCACTTAACGAATACTAAGAGACATTTCATGAACAAGAAAAATGACCCCAAAAGAAATATTTAATACTCAAGGAAGAAAAATGAACTAACAAAGTTATAGACATACATACAAATGCAAGCAAGCAGTATATGCGTAACTATTAGCTATTATAATAATGTCGAAATCAAGGGATCAGAAAGTCAAAGAAGAGTCAAGAGCATTTAACAGGAATGAGCTCTGAAGCAAGAAGGACAAGACTTACTTCTAGCTCTGCTTTTCACTCCTCACTGGTGCTCTTGAAAAAATTCCTCTTAACATCGTATCTATGTCTTTATAGCTAGCTGTATATCTAATAAAAATATTTGTAACTCTTCTGCACATTTTATAAAAGTGGTTATAGATATGAAATGCATAAAGAATGTAGAGAATTTTGAAAATTATAAAATATGACTATAATAACATGACTATCATTATTAAATCATAAATAAGATAACTAGAAAAAACTTCAAAAAATGATTCATTCTTTTCAATGTTTGGTGACAACTAGAGAAAGGCTAAGTGTTTTATACTAGATTACATGCCCAGCTAGTGACAATGCTTGTACTATAGCAAAACAAGTTCTCTGACTCCTTGTCTAACATATGATTTCTGAAGTTTTTGACATGTGAGAGATTTAAAGCACTAACAGGAATGAATCCTGGATATTAAATAGAAAGAGCATAGTCCCTCCATCTATTTTTCCGGGACCACTTCCATGCCTCTTTGAATATTATGGACATGTTGAGAATAATCTTTTCAGTCTATCTCAGCTGGTTTCCATTAGGCCTATTATCACTATGCAATTAACAACTGTACATGATACAAATAACAATGCAGTATTATTATAAAAACTCAGCTGAAATCTACTACCTACACACACACACACACACACACACACGCACACACACACACACACATGCACATACCCTCTTCAAAATTAGCTTAAGCAATTGAATTGGATGAGTTGTTAAGGTCATGATAGTAACATCGCCATTCTCTTTACTATCATCATCAGTAACATCATCATCCTCTTTTTCTTCATGAAGTTTTTATTAGAGGCCACAGAGATTTCTTTCTAGAAGCAGTGCAAAATAAAAATCACTGTATTTCAGGTCAAGGATACAAGTAATCCAAAATAATCTAAAGTGATATTTTCAAAATCTTTAGGTGT
Organism: Indri indri; assembly: GCA_004363605.1. NCBI lineage: Eukaryota > Metazoa > Chordata > Mammalia > Primates > Indriidae > Indri > Indri indri. The sequence continues at coordinate 16,070 of RJWJ010030195.1, read as the reverse complement.
CTCATAACACTTCAAACCCTTCTCTCAGAAAAATAAAAACATACACATACACCCCTAATTCATGGAAACTTTGTGTAGAATTCAGGGAGCCCAGAGTTCTAAAGTGAAGTCCAAGAATGCTTGAACTAAAGGAAACAGATGGAAGTGGAAAAGAAAAAGCAGCCCCTAGTATACAACTATTCTTCTAAGAACCACGACCAGATTTCTATGTCAGTAAGCACCTAGTTCCATATGAGAATTATATTTCTTCAGATGAAGTAAACCCTTTCAATATCCTATCTCCAGAAGCTACATCTAGGAATCTCAAATCTTAAATTTTCTCTTATAGGCCTTCCCCAAGGATAGAGTCCAACTTTAACATTAAGGTTCTCTAGTACAAACCAATCTCCCTTTCTTCTCCTGTCTTATTTATTTATTTAGTTTATTTGCATGCATGCTTGCTTGAATTTTGTTTTAGAAAAGAAATCCTAAAGCTTCAGTGGGCCAAATAAAGTTAATAAACCTTCCATTTGCCTGGAAGTCTTCAGAACATTTCAAACATCTTGTTACTACCAATACTAACAAGAAAAACACAAATGGTTAAAAATTTGTGAATTTGCATAATCTGAACCTAAGTAAAAGTGAAAAAAATTGTTACTAATCTGTGTAATTATTCCAGTACTCTATGCCTAGGCATTATACTAGGGACTAATCTTTATGAGAAAAATCAAATGCTGTATTTTTTCTCTCAGTTTATAAAGTTGCAGGATTTAGTCTCAGATTTTCAGTGAAAGCACTTTAGTGCTTTTTGCTTTCTTTGCTGCTGTGACCAGATGGAAGCATTACTTTCTTTTCCAGAAAGTCTATGAACAGGCAGAGTAAAGGTGACAGCTCACACGGAGTAGTGCCAGATGCTTTTGTTTATTCCAGAGTGTTAGGGGTTATTTACTGGCATAAGTTCAATGGCTTTTTGGAGGATTTTCCAAAGGGTCTCATTCTGGGGCGGGGGGGGGCGGTGAAAATCTGCTTCTGTGTACAACCCAATTAGGGAAACATACTTTGCTCACTAGACTAAGGTTTGTTTTTCTTAGCCATTCTTCCCCCAAAAAACAGGAAGGTTTTTCAAAAATCCCAAGAGTATGCACTTCACGGTGATGCAACATTCTTGTCTAACATGCTCTCTCTAAGAAAATTGGACATTGGCAACCAGAGCTGCAAATTTGCCTTTTTAAAAATTTTCTCTTCATTTTTTTAAAAGCTGAGTCATAATTATATTGAATTGAAGTAAAAGTTAACAACAACATCAACAAAAAGAAAAACATGATAATAAATGCCAGGCATGTATATTTGACCATAAACTCAAGCTGTGCTAAGACCTGGAAGCATGTCTATCCTGGCTTGTTGAATCAGCAAGTGTATTATACTACATTGGAGAAAGCAGTATTGTTAGTGCTCAAGAGCATGGGCTTTGGGCTTTAAGTTACAGGTTCTGAGACTTATTAGTATATCACCTTGACAATGTCATTTAACGTCTTTATGACTCAATTTCCTCTTGTGTAAGATTATTATTATAAATAGTACCCATCTTACAGGATCTTTGGGAGGGCTAAATCAGTTTTTTCATGAATCACATTTAGAAAAGTGTGTAGCACATAATAAGTACTCAATAAATGTTAGCTACTATTATGACCATTGTGATTATCATTATTACTCTGCAATCATTTAATTTTTATCCATTATATTATAAAATGTGTAGTCTTCTTTCCTGGTTTTAGAGAAAATGTGTTAAAAATATTCTGTTAGGAATGACAGGAACCTCAAGAGATTGCCTGTCCAAACTCAGTCTTTACAAATAAATCACAGACAAAATAAACACAGTTTATTTTGTTTGGGAGTAGTCCCAGGAAAGTGAAACTAATGTTTCCTTTATTTTCTTTTTAATTAAAAAAATTTTTAATCGTCCTTATAAGCAACAAAAGTCACATATCAGTTTCTGCTTACATATATATTTTTTCTTACTGCACTATTCACTAATAAATAAAAATGAATAAATTAACTAACAAATAAAAATACATTTTTAAAAAGAAAAGTTAAAATAATTATTTTAAAATAAAAATGAAAAGGCTTTTTATCCACATTTATACATTTTATTAAATTAGAAATTTATTTTCTTGTATAACTATTCTTTCACTTTGGGGGAAAAACAACAGCTTTAGATATACATATATGGCTATTTATAAAATAATATACTTATATCAGATAAACTATATTCAAATATCTCCATTTCTTTATTCCTAAAGTTTGGATTTCAAATCCCAGATGACATTCAAACAAGATCAGTCTAATTTATTTTAACAGTTAATTTAACTTAGTTAACTATAGAGCCATTGGTGATATTTTAATTCACATTAAGAATTCCTAGAATACTTTTGTCACTTTAAGAGGCCAGATTGAGTCATAAATGGTAAAAATACAGCTGTTAAAAATGTAGTACACTTGGCTGAAAAATTACAATCTGAAAGTATGTGATGCCAACTTCAATTGTTTATACATAAATAATTTTTTTGACTCTCATTAATTCTGTTTCAGGATAATAATAAGTACTTTTTGAAAGAACAAACTCAAAAGAGGAAGAGTTTGTAATGAAATCTACAGCTCTCGGATGTAGTGACCACAATTATTGATGGCACCCTTCCTGCATAACTGAATACCTAAGTCACACCCACATTTGTTCTCAGCTCTAGCCATATGGCAATTTTTCCTGAATGATTTGGCCTCTCCCTTTTCTTTCTCTATCATTAGATTGTTATGGCTTTCTTCCTTTCAACTCTTGCCAGCTGGGAAACAAAAAGAGTATTATTTTTGCCTCACTTATTCTTGATCCCTTTTTGAATATCCTTAGTTGCCTTAAACATGACCATGCATCTACAATTGAAAGAATTCAGTTTGAGGAAACTGCTCTAGTAGATGGGTTTAAGGATCTACATTCCTCTAATATACTTTATTTTTCAATCATCTTTTAAGGTAGAGGCTAGGGAGTGAAGACTTAAATTCACTGGGTACAAATACATGAGAATAATGTGTATATATCGTGGAAAAGCCTAGAAAATTGCCAATGTTATTTTAAAGGGCACTCTCCTGACTATAAATCACATTTCGGTTGGCTCTTCATGGTTAAAATAATATTCCTATTATGGATAACAAGTTTGTCAGTTGTGTAGTTTTTTTAAACAACCATATATAGAAATACATCGCAATAGATTAGACAACTTGAAGATTACAACCTGCCTTAGGAAAGGTAATATATAACTTTGCATTTTGTAAATATGAAAGTTTTTTTTTTTTTTGTCTTGAAGCATCAACCTGAGCCTAGCAGCAGTAGGCTGATGGCTCCTATTGTAAGGTCCAAGAAGGGCACAGGCCTCTGCTTGTTCCTCACAACCAAACCAGCCTCATAAGAGCACACACATACCCAGAGAGAGTACCCGGGGAATACTTTGCTCTGAAGACAGACTTACTCACTTTCAAATCAGATCTTTGAGATGTTGATTCCCAAAAGGATATTTTTTAGAAAGAACTGTAATATTAAAACCAGAAAAAAAATTAAGGGACAGAAAAATAAAACAAAACATAATTTTTGTACTCTAAGAATGCTTGAGATGCATCTGTGGAAACGAATTACAGCGATTCACATTTTACTGAACTTGGGTCACCTGGATATTATTAATATTTTTTATCACACAGGGTCGTAACTGTTCTAGAGTCACATTCTTCCCTAATTATATATGATCTCACTTCAAGTTCCAAAAATATGTTTTTGAAAATAATAGCTAATAATGACAGGATCAGGTTTTTAAATTCTTCTGTTTGGGGAGTAGGGAAAACAGAATAATATAGAATTTGGTAAAAGGAATGCATAGGAAATATTTTGGCTGTCATAAAATAGAAATTATGTCATGCTTTAGTTATATAAGGGTTCAAAAAAGTAATCTTTTTCCTGATTATTGAGTATATAGTTATATAGGTATTTACGTAGTAGTTGATTTGGTGTAATGTTTTTAACATTCTGCAAAAGCCATACTAAGTTTTTGAATACTCTGATCTATTTCTAAATGGTCTACCAGTCAAGAAATGCTTGCAGTATAAAATATTGTACTCCTTATGATATGTTGGATGAATGTTTTCTGATAAACCATGGCTGGTCAATAAAGATAAGGGCAGAAGTAGATACTAACTATCTTATATTTTCCAATTATTAAAGCATCTTAACCACTTTCAACAGAGATGAAACAGCCTACATTTAGAAGGTTATCTGATTCAGTAAACCCATGTTTTTTGTTGACCAGAGTGTAACTTCATGTGAGTGTGTGAATATCTTCCATATTTTCACATAATCCAACAGATTGGTAACAATGACCAAGCTCATCATAAAAGCACCTATAACCTCAGTTAATTGGGCTCATTTTGGGTATATGATATTTTTATTTTTCAATCCTGACAATTCAAAACTCTTTTTGAAATGCTACTACAATACTTTAATTTTTAATTTAATTTAATTTTTTTGAGACAGAGTCTTGCTCTGTCACCCTGGCTAGAGCACAGCAGCATCATCATAGCTCATTTCAGCCTCAAACTCTTGGGCTCAAGCAATCCTCCTGCCTTGGCCTCCCAGAATGCTAGGATTACAGGTATGAACCACTGCGTCCAGGCTATGATACTTTAATTTTATAGTATGTTTTCTATTTTTATTATTGAAGGCTAAGTACTACTTCTATTTAAAATATAATTTCCTAAATTCTGACATTTTGTTTCTCTCAATTAGATTACATAAAAATTTATTAGATTTAATTTATAAATAGAAAACTGGGCCAGGGCTATCTATATTTCATTTTCTTCATCTTTGAAATTACTAATAGCTAACTTGCAGGTCAGTTTTAAAGATAAATGCAATGTGTTTATACCTATATACATGAAGTGTATATCAGAGTGCCTAATGCATGAAGGTAATTATAGTTATTATTGTCACCACTGATATTGATTGCAGAAAATGTTAAGAAAACCCTGAATAAAATTTATTTTGTGTTGATCAGAGATGTAGGAAGCAAATGGTCCAAATGGTCTTGTAAGTATGTTTCTTTTTCTTATTTGTATAAAATGTATAGAAAAAGTATTTTTAAAAAGGAAAACATTAAAAATATTTTCTTAAAATGTTAGGATTCTTTTGGTTGAAAAAGACAGAAAAATGCACTCTCATGGCTTAAGCAAAAAGCTAAAGGGAAGTACTGTCATTAGGCATGACCTATTGCGGGACCTTAAACATTGTCGTTTACCCATTACCCCTTATATTTCTTGACTCTGCTCACTGCCATGTTGTCTTCATTCTCAGGTTTCACATAGTTACAAGACAGTTGCCAGCAACGCTTGATCTACTCTTTGTCAGGTTCAAGTGCAATGGAAGAGAGGGAGAGAGTACTCTCTGTGTATGTCCATTGGCTACGATTGGGCCGGTTGACCAACGGTTAATCAATCACAATGTCCACGGGAATGGAATACTCAACTGTGCAGGTATGCATGCAATCCTAGGAATTCCAGGTAAATGGAGTGATAGTAGGGAAGGGATGGCTTCTCAGAGAAATGTTGTGGTAAGCTTATCTGAAGTAAGATAAATGGATCCAGACCTTTACATATAACATGCTGCATAAAACCAGAATTATTCAAAAGATGCTGCTCATTCTTTTTCTTATTTTGCCAGATGTCTTTTCTTTCTACTTTTTTAGATATGGGTATATCCCAATATTTTTCTTATGTATTTCACACTCTTTTCTCTCTCTGATGTCTCAGTGGCACTTTTCACTCTATCATCTGAATACTGAAGACTCATATATGTCTTTTGAGCTCTACTTTGTGTTTGTATCAGTTAGCTCTTACTGCACAGAAAACCTCTCTAAAGTTTAATGATTCTCATGTTGGCAACTAGGAAGATCCTCTGATCCTGGCTAAGATCAATCAATCATGCATCTCAGTCAACTGCCACACTTGTTGAAGTACATTATAGTACCTAACACATAGTAAGAGTCAAAAATGATTTTATTGCCACTAATAATATCTTTTCCAAATGAAGAGAGAAATTTCTCTTTCTTTGAGTCCTCTCTTTATAAAAGAAAAGCTTTATATGCTTTTACTATAGCATTACCTAATCTATAAATATTTAGTATAATATTGCAAATGATAAATCTTCATTGCTATAAGTATCCTAATAAACTGTGCAATCTATGGCTATATTGGAATACTATTGACCATATCTTATAATTACTTGATAATCTCCTCAGAGTCTTAACAGAAAGTCTAGTGCATAATAACAGTCAATAAATGCTTGCTATGACTACTGCTGCTGCCTCTGCTATTCATTGACCTTAAATATCACATGTTAATAATATGAGAATGTCTAAGTTTGTCTAGGAGACCAATATTTTAGATGTCTAAATGTCTGCAGGCAAAAAGGTTTCTTTCACAATTTATCCCTGTTTTTGCGTTCCATCTCTAGCCATTCTTTAATGCATCTGATCTCAAATTCCACACCAACATTTTATACATATATAGATAGATAGATAGATATCTCCTACAGTTTAAATGTTTGTGCCCTTCAAAACTCGTATTGAATCTTAATCTCCAATGTGGCAGGATCGAGAGGTGGGCCTTTAAGAGATGATTGGGTCTTGAGGGCTTTGCTTTCATGAATAGATGAATCCATTCATGGATTAATGGGTTATCAGGGAGTAGGACTGGTGGCTTTATAAGAGGAAGAAAGACTTGACCTAGTATGCTCAGCCCCTTACCATGTGATGCCCTGCACCACCTTGGGACTCTTCAGAGAGTACCCACCAGCAAGAAGGTCCTCACCATATGTGGCCCCTTGATCTTGGACTTTCCAGCCTCCAGACCTGTAAGAAATAAATTTTGTTTCTTTATAAATAACCCTGTTTCTGTTATTTTGTTCTAAGAAACAGAAAATGGACTAAGACAGAAAATTGGTACTGAGAAGTGGGGTTGTTTTTATAAACATACCTAAAAATGTAGAAGTGGCTTTGGAACTAACTGGGTAATGGACAGAGGTTGGGAGAATTCTGAGGCGTAGTCTAGAAAAAGCCTACATTCTGGTGTGAGGGCTTAGAAGACAGTAAGATTAGAGAAAGTGTGGAAATACTTAGTGGTTAAGTGCTCATGACCAGAATGCTAATAGAAATATGGACAGTAAAAACTATTCTGATGAGATTTCAAATGTAACTGAGAAACAAAGTATTGGAAGTGGAGTGAAGGCCATCTTTGTTATAAACTGGCAAAAAAAACTTGGCTGGATTGTGTCCATGCCTGAAGGCTTTATGAAATGCAGAATTTAAGAGCAATGAATTAGAGTATTTGGTGGAAGAAATACCTAAGCAGCAAAGCATTCAGGCTGCTGCATGACTACTTTTAACTGTTTGCATTAAGCTGCAACAGGAAAAAATGGCTTAAAGATGGAATACATAAACAAAAGAGCAGCACAGTGGAAAGATTTGGGAAACTCTCAGCCTGGCCACATAAAGAGTGAAAGATCATGTTCTGTTCGGGAGAGTAAACCAAGGGTGTAGCCCAGTGACCTTTTGCTAAAGAGATTAGCACTGATGGAAGGAAGCCAGGTGCTATTCTTCAAGACAATGGAAGAAAGACTGCAAAGGCATTTTAGAAATCTATGCCACCCTTCCCATCACAGGCCCAGAAATCTAGGAGGGCAGAATGGTTTCAGGGAACATGTCTGGGGCACACTCCACAGGGTCACTGCCCAGGGCAGCCCTTGGAAGCTGTTCTGCACATCCGGGTCTCTCCAATTACTCTGGCTGTGGCTCAAGTAGCCCCAGGTGTGGCTCATGCCATAGCTTCAGAAGGTACAAGTCATAAACCTTGGCAGTGTCCACCTGGTGCTAATTCTCCAGACGTGCAGAATGCAAGAGCTGTGCAGACATGGCAGCCTCCACTTTGATTTCAAAGGATATATCAGACAGCCTATGGATCCAGGCAGAGACTTGTGGCAGGACCAGAGCCACTACAGGGAGCACCAGTACGGCGATGTGAAGTGGAATGTGGATCAGAGCAGCCACAGAGTCCTCACCAGGGCAATGCCTACTGGACCTGTAGGAGTGGAACTGCCATGGAAATCCCAGAACTGTTGAACTACCAATGTGTGATGCCAGCCTGAGAGAGCTGAAGCCTGGGCTGAGCCCAGGAAAGCTGTTGGGTGGAGCTTCAATGCTTTGGGGGCCCAACCCCTACACCAGTGTGCTTGGTATACAGGACATGGAGTCAAAAGAAATTATTTTCCAGCTTTGAGATTTAATGTATGCTCTGCAGGGTTTAGGACTTGCTTGGGGCCTATAATTCTTTTCTTCTTTCCTATTTTTCCATTTTGAAATTGGAATGTATACCCCATGCTGGGCCCACCATTGTATCTTGGAAGTAAATAAGCTGTTTGATTTCACAAGCTCTCAGCTGGAGGGAATTTGTCTCAAGATGAACAGTGCCTGAGCCACAAATGAATTGGTGCTGAAATGAGTTAAGATGTTGGGGATATGGGGATGGAATGAACGTATTTGAACGTGAGAAGGACGTGTTTTAGGGAGACAGGGACAGAATGCTATGCTCTGGTTGGAATATTTGTCCCCTCCAAAAGTCATGCTGAAACTTAATCCTAATGTGGCATTATTGAGAGACAGGGCCTTTAAGAGGTGATTGGTTCTTGAGGGCTCTGCCCTCAAGATTAGTGGGTTATCACGGGAGTGGGACTGCTGGCTTTTTAAGAAGAGGAAGAAAGACTTTAGTATGCTCAGCCTTCTCTCCGTGTGATGCCCTGTGCTACCTTGGGACTCTGCAGAGAGTCCCCACCAGCAGGAAAGCCCTCACCAGACGTGGAATCTCAGTCTCAGACTTCTCAGCCTCCAGAACTGTAAGAAATACATTTTGTTTTTTTATAAATTATCCATTTTTAGATATTCTGTTACAAGCAACAGAAAATGCGCTAATATAGATGAGACTGTATACATGATAAGCCAAGATTGCTGAACTCAAAGGCTTTGAAAAAATTTGGGGATGTTCCAGTTCCAGTGCTGGGTATATTCTTTGCACCTTTTTTTTTTTTTCTGAGAGAGAGAGAGTCTCACTCTGTTGCCCAGGCTAGAGTGCCGTGGCATCAGGCTAGTTCACAGCAACCTCAAACCCCTGGGCTTAAGCAATCCTTCTGCCTCAGTTTCCCAAGTAGCTGGAACTACAGGCATGTACCACCATGCCTGGCTAATTTTTTCTACATATATTTTTAGTTGTCCAGCTAATTTCTTTCTATTTTAAGTGGAGACGGGGTCTCACTCTTGCTCAGGCTGGTCTCGAACTCCTGAGCTCAAAAGATCCACCGGCCTTGGCCTCCCAGAGTGCTAGGATTACAGGCGTGAGCCACCACGCCCGGCCTTATTCTTTGGTCTTGTAAGAAAATGCTGATTAATGAATTCATAGACTACATGTGAAAAGCTATAAGTTATCATATGAATTAAAGAACTTTTGTCATGTCTTTTTCTATGAGGAAAAGAAAAAAAAAATGCTCCTAATAAGAAAACTATAGCCACAAATTTTTCTGTCTGTGATTAGGGAACAGAACAAAATCATCGTATAAAAAAAAATTATTGCAATACAGACAGTGTTATCCTCTTCTTTCTAGTGCTTCTGGGAAGACTCCTCTATCATATTCTCTTGTACCTTTTCTACCTTTAGTCGTGATCGTTAGCTAAAATGGAACAATGTTCACCATCTACAGACATGCATTGACACTTTTTCTGTTTTTATGGGTGCCACCTGGATCTCTGAAATCTAAAATTGTTCCCTGGTGTTATCTTGGATCCTGTTCTTCTATTTTTCCCTAAGTTAACCCGAAAGTACAAAATAAATGTCTCAATATTATTATACAGAAAGAGAAATATCATTACCTATGATTGAGGAGCTGTGTTAGGAATATAAAGCTGAGTTGTAAATAAATGTTGGTCATAGAATGTATAGTTCTGGAGAGAAGGAGTGTGTCTTACCTGATCTTTGTAGCTCTCTGCATAACTTTCTAATTCCTGGCACAAGTTAGTTTTTAATACTCTTTGTTGAATAAATGAATGATTCAATAAATGAATTAATTAACTTTGACCAACTATATTTTTCTATGAAATTTAAGTCTATGACAAACTACCCCCAACCATAGACTAATCATATTAATATCTGGGGGAACAGCTTTCCATTTGAAAGAATCAGCAAGTGAAAAGACAGTTGATTTTAACCGTGAAAAGCATGTTTGAGGAGCATTAAGATGGCCAGCATAGCTGGAGCAAAAGGGAGTTAGAGAGGTAAGCACTACCTAGACTAAGTAGTTTCCTGTAGGCTATGAAAAAGTCTAATGGGCAATTGGAGGTTATAAGGAGTGATGTAATCAATCCATGTCATCTTCTGACATGGTATTCTGGCTGTGGGTAGAAAATGAAAGGGGAGGGAAGCAAAACTCAAATAGAGAGACAAGCTAGGAGTGGGGGCAAAGCACCGTCCAGGAAAGAGATGTTGTTGGCTTAAAATAGGGGGAAGCAATGGAGGTGGATTAAAGTGGTCAAAGTGGGAATTTTTTTAAAAGACAGTGGACTAGTCTTGACTGATGGATTTGGCGTTGATTGTGAGAGAAAGAGATGAGTCAAGAATAATCAACTAGGATCATCTTTTTAAAGAAATGGAGAAGACTGGAGGGAAGCAGGTTAGAAGGGGAAAATATAATAGTTACATTTTGAGCCTGTTAAACTTAAGAACCCTATGAGAAATGTTTAAGATTGAGGCTCTAGAGTTTAAGCACTCCATTTCTCACTAGCTGGGCAAGCAAATTCACATTTACGTCTTCTACTAAATAGAATTATAAAAATAAGATTTACCTCCTATAACTGTTGTGGGGATTAAATTAGGAAATCCATATAAAAATCTTAGAATAATTTCTAGCACGTTTTATGTATTTATTATTATAATCAAGTAAAAATGCAGACAGTTGGTTCTAAGAGTATGGACCTCGGGGAGAAGCCAGAATTGGAGCTGTAGATGAAATTTAAATTAATAAGGCCAGATAAGACCATATACAAAGTGAACACACATAGGGAAAAGAGAAGCACCAAAAACAGAGCCCTGAGGTATTCCAAGATTTTCAGGTTGAGAAGAGAAGGAAAGAGTTAGCAAAGGAGACTCAGAAAAAGCTGTCAGTGCAGTGAGAGGTAAACCAGGAGTGTGTGATGTTCTAGAAGCTAAGGAAAAGTGTTGTTAAAATGAAGGAATGATAATTGTTGTTGAATGGGAATTAATAAATGAACCTTGGATTGACTAAGAAGGAAGTTGTTGGCAACCTTGTCTCCGGACTTCAGTGGAGTTGTTATTTAATAAAATAGAGACCTAAATGAAGTGACTCAATGTGAGAATGAAGAAAAAAGAACAGTTAATTAGAATAAACTTTTTTGAAGAACTTTAGCTTTTTGTGGAGCAGATAAATGTGGTAGAGAGCTGGAGGAGAATGGAGATTGAGGGTGAATTTTTATTCAGATGGGAGATATTTTACCATGATTGCAGGTTGATGGGAATGATCCCACTATAGACATTAAGGGAATTTTCCTAGTCTCATTTGTACTGCAACAAAATTGAAATGTAATGAATGCACATTTGGATAAAAGGAACATTATCTACTTGACTCCAAATAGAAAAGCTACAATTACCTCCATAAAGAGTAAAAGTAAGATTTTGATTATACTACTTTCCATAGTCTATTTGTATGAACAAAACACAAATAAGGATTTTTTAACATAAATAATGTGGAAATGATACTCTAAGGAGATATTTTATGGTATTACCAAGTAGGGTTTTTTTGATCTTTTAAGAAAGAGACAAATTGATTTTTTATTACTAAATGAAAGAATAATTCTCATCCAGTATGTCACAAAGTATATGGAGATATCTATATATTTATAGATATAAAATTAATAATATTGTTACTGAGCTCCAAACAGTTAAGTTTTTAATGTATAATGACAAGCAAGAAACTGGCCCATTTATTTCAGGTCTCCACTCAGGTCCTTCAGTCTGGCCAGATCCAATCTTTCACTGAACATTTATGCATCTTGCTTCTGCCCAACTAAGTTCTATATTCTTTATAGATGTGGCCAATAACTTTCAAGAACTTTTGCAACTTAAGAATTTATGATTATACAACTTCCCAATATACTTTCCCTTATTTACATGAAACTAGCTCAAATAAAATTTATTTTAATTTTGTTTTATTTCAGCTATTACGGGGGTACAAATGTTTAAGTTACATATATTGCCTTTCCCCCACCTGAGTCGAAGCTCTAAATGTGTCCATTCCCCAGACAGCATGTACCGCACCCATTAGGTGTGTATATGCCCATCCTCTCCTCCCCCCTCCCACCTGCCCGACACCCAATGGATGTTATTACCATATGTGCACATAAGTGTTGATCAGTTAATACCAACTTGATGGTGAGTACAGGTGGTGCTTGTTTTTCCATTCTCATGATACTTAGTAGAATGGGCTCCAGCTCTATCCAGGATAATACAAGAGGTGCTAAATCACTTTTTGTGGCTGAGTAGAACTCCATGGTATACATATACCACATTTTATTAATCCACTCATGGATTGATGGGCACTTGGGTTGTTTCCACATCTTTGCAATTGTGAATTGCGCTGCTATGAACATTGTAATGCAGATGTCTATTTTATAGAATGTCTTTTGTTCCTTTGGGTAGATGCCCAGTAATGGGATTGCTGGATCAAATTGTATTTCTGCTTGTAGCTCTTTGAGGTATCTCCATATTGCTTTCCACAGAGGTTGTACTAGTTTGCAGTCCCACCAGCAGTGTTGTGAGTGTCCCTATCTCTCTGCATCCACGCCAACATTTATTGTTTTGGGACTTTTTGATAAAGGCCATTCTTACTGGGGCTAAGTGATATCTCATTGTGGTTTTGATTGGCATTTCTCTGATGATTAGAGATGTTGAGAAATTTTTCACGTTTCTTGGCCATTGGTCTATCTTCTTTTAAAAAGTTTCTGCTCATGTCCTTTGCCCACTTTTTGATAGGGTTGTTTGATATTTTTCTTGCTGATTTTCCTGACTTCTATATAGATTCTAGTCATCAGCTCTTTATCAGATGTGTAACCTGACTATCTTCTCCCATGCTGTAGGTTGTCTGTTTGCTCTTGCGATAGTTTCCTTGGCTGTGTAGAAGCTTTTTAATTTGATCAGGTCCCATTTATTTATTTTTGTTGTTACTGTGATTGCCTTTGGGGTCTTCTTTATAAATTCTTTGCCTTGGCTGATGTCTGTAAGAGTTTTTCCAACATAATAAAATTTTTATTGCTTCCCTTACAACTAACCAACCTCTTTCAAGATTGTTTACTGAATTTGTATCAGTCTGACCATTTGTCTTTGCTCCATATTTTCTAACCCTTTTCATTTGTAGTAATCAATTTGTAATTTATATATGTTGATGAACTCTTTCTAAGAGTTATATGTTGTTTTATTATAAATAAATGAATGATTGACATAACTGCCAAAATGAGGAATTCCCATGTTAATGTGGTGCAGTTGGTTCAAAGGCACAAGTATCTGGAGGGTGGCCATGGTCTAAATTTTTCCCCAGGATACTGTCTTGGAAAGTGGCTTTTTATCACAAGGAGGTTTAAGGGGGAGCTTCAGAGTGGTTGTGATAATTATTGCTACCGAAATCAACCAAAAAAAAAAAAAAAAACCAAAACACCTCAAAAATAATTACTGCTCTCAAAGAATAGCATCAGCCCCGCCATCATGACCACATTCATTCATTTATCCATCATTTATTGACCACCTGGAATATTAACACTATGAGGGATGCTCTATAAAAAAAACTGAAAATTAAAAACTCACTCATGGTGACCAGATAATTAATCATCTACTGAAAAATGAACACATTATACATTGTTATAGCCTCAGTTGATAAGTCTTATAATAATGTTGTAAAGGGTTCAGTAGGAAGAGAAAAAAATGGAGGTTTACGTTACAATAGTTATAATGAAGCATCAGTGTAGCAAATCTCCTTGAAAAAGTGACCATTTCCTTAATTTTGAAGAATTAGAAGTTAGCTAGATAACAAAATAAATCCAAGAAAGGAAAATATAGGTAATTTTATGTTACATATTATATATACATAGGGACACATACACACAGAGGTTTTGTACGTGTGTAAGCGCACAGGAGTGTGTGCATGCATGTTTGTGAGTGGTGTTCGTGTATATATGTGTGCATGTGTGTGTTGAGAGTGGAGGAATGCTAGGATGCTGGAAGAGTAGGGGAGCAAATGAAGCTAGAGAGAATTTTTAGGAGGGGACTTATGTATTAAGTTAAACTAAATGCATTCCATACTATTCCATAGGAATAGTATGAGAGAGATCAATGGTTTTTAAAGAGAGGTGTTATAGAATCAGGTTTGCATCTCTAAATTCAGCAGATGAGGCTAGTTTAGAGAAAGTTAGGCATACCTCAGGCACACTCTGGGCCTACTGTATTAAGTCAGATTTACAAGAGGAAGAGTCTATATTAAGGCAGAGAGAACCAGACATTGTCTATAGAACATGCAAGTTTTAGATGACTCTTTGCCCTTAGGAGAGTAAAAACAAGAGTTGCCTTCTTAAAAAAGAAAAAAAGTTTTCTCTCTCTCCTCTTATAGGCTGTATTAGTTTCCTATTGCTGCTGTAACAAATTACCATACACTTAGTAGAGACAGAAACATAAGTTTATTTTGTTGTTCTGATGTCAGTAGTCTTTAAATGGATCTTATGGGGTAAAATCAAGGTGCCCACAAGCTGTGCTCCTTCTGGACGCTCCAGGGGAAATTCTCTTTCCTTGCCTTTTCCAGTTTCTAGAGGCCACCTGTATTCCTTGGCCCGAGGCTCCTTCTTCCATTGTCCAAGTGCTGCTTTGTCATCACATCTCCTCTCTCTGACTTTGTCCCTTTTGCCTCCCTCTTATAAGGACCCTTGTGATTACCCTGGTCCCTGTCTTACTCTGTTCCTGTTGCTACAACAAAAACCTTAGACTGGGTAATTTATAAATAATAGACATTTATTTCTCATAGTTCTGGAAGCTGAGGAATCTAAGATCAAGGTGCTACCAGATTCAGTGTCTGATGAGGGCCGGTCTCTGCTTCCAAGATGGTGCCTTCTTGCTGTCTCCATGCACGGTAGAAGAGGCAGAATCGTAAAACAGGGACTAATTCTCCCACTCAAGCCCTTTTATAAGGGTGCTAATCCCATCATGAGGGCACAACCCTCATGGCCTAGTCACCTCCCAAAGACCCACCTCTTAATACCATCAGCTTGGAGGTCAAGTTCCAGCATGTGAATTGTGGAGGAACATACATTCAAACCATAGCAGTCCCACCCAGGGAATCCAGGATAATCTCCCCATTTTAAGATCTTTATTATATATACAAAGTGAGTGCTCTTTGCCATGTAAAGCAATACAGTCATAGCTTCCAAAATCTTTCAAGGGACTTTCTTCTAACTACCACATTGGATATCTGTAAATCATTGCAACCACTGTCATAGCTATATTTAGTTAAGTTTCTTTGACTATACAGAACAGACTGAGAACCTACTATAGTCTTGCTTCTGCCCCTTCTTTTGCTCTATGATATACTCATCCATTGCTTTAGCATAAATGGGCAAAATAAAAAAGCTATTTTTGTTATAATGAATACTCTTAACTTCCTTTCCCCACCTCCAAGGTAAATGAGTCTCTGTGTCAGAATATGTTTTATATGAGCAGCTCTCTGTTACATTTATTAAACAAGTGAAGGATTGGGGTCAAACAGGACTTGTTTCAAATGTTCCCTAATTAGAACTTGCTGTGCAGATTATTTCAAAGTAAAATTCATGCCAGGAAGTGACATAGCAAAAAATGATTCCTTTATTTTCTCATCAGTTTTGTAAAAACTTTATATTTAAAGAAAACCTTAA
>RJWJ010030194.1:0-20098 GCA_004363605.1 Indri indri | reverse complement strand
ATTCACAAATAATTCAGGGTAAATACAGATTTCCTGTTGTTATTTAAAGCCACAAGTGAAGTGCTTTTAGATAAGGTTCAAAGACAAAGTCCATATGTAGACCTACTAAACTGCCCAAGAAATGTAAACAAAGGATATGGCACTTTGGTACTACAAATCTACTTTCATATATTTTTTTTATTTCAGAATATTACAGGGGTATAAGGTTTTGGTTATATGTATTGCTCTTGTACAGTTTGAATCAATGTTATAAGTGTGTCCATCACCCAGATAGTGTGAATTGTACACGTTAAGTGTGGATTTACCCTCCCTCCCCCCTCTACCTGCTTGATTTTCATTGAGGTTTACTTCCATATGTGCATATAAGTGTTGATTGATTAGTTTCAGTTTAATAGTGAGTACATGTGGTATTTGTTTCTCCATTCCTGTGATACTTCACTTAGAAGAATGGTCTCCAGTTCTGTCTAGGTTGTTACAAAAGGTATTAGTTCCCCATTTTTTTATGGCTGAGTAGTATGCCATAGTATACATATACCACATTTTATTAATCCACTCATGTATTGATGGGCACTTGGGTTGATCTTTCCTATATTTTTTAATCAGTCTGCGTTTTGGAAATACATATTTATGAGTTGATGTAGTCATTCAACACATTTTTAATTTCTAGCTCTTTGGTGAAATCAGTTCATTTTGGTAACCAAGACTAACCAAGTTGTTATTTGGTAGTATTTGGAAATTGCTAAATTCAATAAACTAAATATGTATAATTTCCTTCCTTTACAGAGAGACAGTGGTGAAATAGCATCAAATTCAACTTCTCTCCCACTAGAAAGAACCTCTTCTACTGGGTCAACTAAGAGCAATACTGATGAGAGTCTTTCAGTCAACAATTTCTCTCAGGATATGTTAAATAATTTCCCACACTCAATAGCCATGCAGAAGAGAATTGTAAACCTCAGGATCGTGGAATACAAGCTGGCTGAACAGGAACATTTCCTAGTTATCAAGGGTTTAAATGGTGCATTAGTTAACCGGAAATCCACTGAAAAGCTTACGAGATGTAATGACAGTGGAAGCAGTCATTAAAGATACTTTGAGTGCATTCACTTGATTGTGTGTTTGTACCAAATGGATTATTATTTAAAAGGGGAAGGGATGGCAAGTCAGATACAAAAATCCAGATATTTATTGATTTGCTTATTCACATTTTATTTAAAGAATTGATTACATTATGCTAATATATATTTTACTGGGGGAGGAATGAAAGCACAATAGAGAAGGAAATAGTTTAAAAGTTTTTAAAAATAAGCTACAGTAAAAATATAGTTGAGATACAATGATTTTAATTTCACTCAAGTGTGAAAAACAGTTTTCTCTAATGGTTTACAGTACAATACTGCAATTGTCTCCATGTTTGCATTAAAGTAAGTGGGATTTGATGGAACTCTTTTCCATTATTCATACTGTTTCTTGCCACTGTTGAATCTGTGTGATAATAAGAGCTATCATTGAGCACCCTACAATATGCTAAGCACTCCGTTAAGATCTATGCTTTACACTTGTGAAGATAATGACACAAACTATTAACTACTGGTCGTGGTCACATTTAAAAAGGGATTTCTTCCCTTTCACACCTCCCCTCTCTCCCCAATTAGATATTCTTTCATTTAAAATGCCTAAATCATCCCTGAATTGCAAGAGTCACCTACAGAAAATCACATGCATTTTTCTATTTGGTGAAAAATCCACACCTCAGATAGCACCAAAACATCATGGTAAAATGCATGTAACATATTGTGGATTAAAATTAAGAAAAAAGTCTTTCTAAGCTGTAGTTATCTATTTAAAATAATATTTTATAAAATCCAATATAACTAAAGAAATAACAATCTCTTGAAGTTCACTGGCAGCATTAGACCTACCCTCAAAGAAAACCCTCAAAATATGAAACACAAGTTAATCTTTCACACACACACACACACACACACACACCTCACTGAGATGGTTCAATTACAGGGCTACCTATTTACCTTCTTTCATACTCCCTCCCCCCAAAATAAATTACCAGTATACATTAAAGAAATGCCTTACTCCATTTACTCCTTTCATCTTCAATCAAAAGGAAGAGGAAAAGGACTTTAAAACGTAAAAGAAAAATTATGCCTTCTATTGTCACACATTTGCCAAGCACAAAAAGCCAGCAGTGGTACATGTGGTTCTTAAACTTTTTTGGGTCACAGGTCTCTTTAATATTCTAATGAAAATTATGGACTCTCTCTCTAGAAAAATGCATGTACACATAAACAGAAAATTTTCCATATAATTTCCATTTCATATGTTCCCTGAATCCTAGGTTAAGAACCTTAAGAATTGCTGAGAAGTTCCTTATATATGTAGGCAGTGTTTATCAACCTAGGCTGTGACATTTAAACCAATTGTCAATGATATATGATAATTGTATAAGGCTATCAGTGATATATTTCATTATCTTTTGTATGAAAACTAGGACATAGTACTTTCTAATTTGGCTTCCCTCATTCTTGACAAGTTTGACAAGTTTATTTCTTAATAGTATGTAAATAAGTTATCACCCATAAGTAGTAACTTATTCACATAAGACAAAATCATCTTGATCTATTAGCCATGTATCACAACTATAAAATGCTAGATTTGATTAAAGCCATTTTCTCATTAACATTTTGGTCCATATTCTATTTGAAATACCTAATCAGATCAAAATAAAGCCTCCAATGTATTAGAAAAACGTGGTAATATTTACAAAACTGTTATTGTGAAATAGAAACAATTATATGTGTAGGTGTTATACAAACAGTCTAAAAAGAAATATAATAAGCACATTACTAAACATTAATAGATTCACATTTTTATATTGCATTCCTGCTTAAATGGGAAAAAACTTATCACACTATTATGAATATGGTAATGAATATAGTATATACATTTTCTACTCAATTAACATACAAATAAATAAAATTTTCCCCTACTCTAAAAAAAAATCACATTATAGAACCGTGTATCTTTTAAAATGAGATCTCATTCTGGGTTTCTACTGCCACTAACAGTAGGTATTTCATGGTCAGTCTCTTTAATAGGATCTATCATGTCTTTATATCTCTCCCCACGATGTTGTTTCAGGTATGGACCCCAGTTAGAAGCTGGTCTGCAGCAGCTTACAATGCGCTGAAAGCAAAAACAAAAAAATTTTTGTCTTAGAATCCAAGTATTATAATCTGTAAACAAGCAAATATTAAACTATGCTTTTTTTTTAAATTGAGTTTCTTTGCTAATGAAAATAATCATAGAAAAGTAAAAAGTGGTAGTCTAAATTCTTAATAATATACGGTCTGCATTAAAAATACAGAAATATACAGAAAAAATTATAATCAAATTTAACTAATTGTTAATAGAATTATATTAACTACTAAACCAAAATAATTGAGTATATAACTGATTTCAAAAGAAGGCCCATTAGCGTAATAGTGTTGCTACTCCATATCCTTATGAAATTCTCAGGCATTTTCATCCTGGCATCAGGATGAGGGTGACGTAAAGATCTAAACCAGTGTGTATACTTGGGATGTGTTTCAAGAACTAAGGAAAGGGAGCTCCAGGGTCAAACGATTGATTTGGATGGACTTGAGAATTTATTTAAATCTAAGACTCCTAAACCTACCTCGTCATTGTCCTAGTGAGATGACGTAATCAACTCTAGTCCCCTAGGCCTCCATGGAAGGGGCATGACTCAGGGTCTAGATAGGGTTCAAGATAATTTAGCAGGCTAATTCCAGTCTAAATACACTATTAGGACATGTATTATAACCAGATGAGGTTTTAAACTTAGTAATTACGGATATGAAGCAAAAAGGTCATTTGCTTTGTGACATCTTCAGGAATAACTCAGCACAAGTATAGATAGCATGGCTATTATGTGCTAAGCACTCTAATAAGGCCTGAGGATGTAGCAACGAGCAAGATCAGACTTCTCCCACAAGGAGCTTATAGTCTAGTACTGGGAGATGTGCAAATATATAAAGAATATAATATGATGTTAGTATACTAGTAATAGGTGATTGTATCAGGTATAGAAATAGCCAAAAGAGTGATTAATTTTATCTCATATAATCTCATCACCACATGAGTAAATTAATCTTTATTTTGTTAAGTACTTCACATAAAGTATAAAAAAAATTAACTTAATGTGCTTACTTGAAAGATATTTCCTTTAGCCTGAATTATTTTTACAACAGCCATAATTGGAATCCAAATAATGCAGAAAATAATCATACACCAGCCTAGAGCCACTCCCCAGTCAGGGTATGGAATTTGAGCATACGTGGGTCTTTGAAATTGTACCAGTGACCAGAAAAAAATTGCCTGTGAAAGTAAAATATGAAAAGACAAAACCAAAGATTAGACTTTATTGCACTAATTATTGCAATTTGATTCCATTCCTTAGATGTAATTTATCAACTATTGTTAAACTGAAAATACATTCAAGCAACTAAGATAATCAGGTAACAAGCCAGAAAATAGCGATGAAATGAACCAAAGTAGATAACTTCTGTTTTTACTTTGAATAAATTCTTCCAAAATTTAATACCTTCATATATTCATAAAAATACAAATGCTTTTTCAACATATATTTCAATAAAATATCTGATGATATGTCAGATTGAAAGTAAAATAATATCTGAAATTTTCTGTTATTGAACTTTTAACTTTTATTTATAGTACCATGGTTTTATTCTATGCCACAAGCTAGACAGGATATCAAAGCATGTCAAAATAAAGGACACTTCACTACACTTTAGTGGACATGCTTCCCTCTTTGCGTAGTGGTTGTTTCTATTATTTTCCACTGCACAGATCGCGTCTTTTGCCACCTCAGAAATACACGTGCATTTACACATACTACCAGTATATGTTTACCAAAGCACACTTCACTTTCACACTTTTACTGAGGAAAAAAAAGCTCAATATATGTTTAGGTAATACAGTGAAATCTGAATCTTAAAGATGAAAACACTTTAAGGCCAAGTTAAGTGTTAAAAAGACTTACTAGAAATGTTGGTGTGTTAAAACTAATTCTTAAAAATCTGAAAAGGAAAACAAAAAAAACAAAACACAAAAATCACCTAGTAGTTTCCCTAATTTTAGCTGCCTTTGTTTTACAAAATTAATGTGAAAACAATAGATTTTAAGAATCTTTGTAAATAGATATGCAGGTTTAATTTTAAAATGAAATAGATTAATTTCATTAATTCAATTTAATTATAATAATTCAAATGTGTTTCCCAATTACTGTAATTGTACATAACTACAAGAGAATGAATAGTGGAGTCTAATATACATGACTTTATACAAAATAAATGACAATATTAATATTTAATACTTTTGTATTTTAAATTAAATTCAGGTGTCAAACCTATGTAATCAATGAAAATTAGCTAGTTAAGAAGTCTAGTTAGATCTTCTAAGTTGATAAGAGGCTTATTTTATCATGGAGATTTGTTACATTAGAAAAATGATACTTAGCACTTTCCAAGTAATTTAGCAAGAATACGGAACATCCAAATATTTTAATTCAGCACATCTAGTCCCAAACTACCCATTACTTGAAACTGATCTCATAATACTTTTTATAAAAAGCTTAATATCCCCTAAAAACCAACAAATATGATACTTCAGATATGAAGCAAATCCTGGATCAAATTACTTAGTGGTCTTTTCTAGGAAAACCTTTGCAGTATAAAGTCAATGAAAATCAAAATACATTGGTTTGGGGCTCTGCCACTGCCCCACCCCCGCCATTATCTCTAGTTCATAGTCATTCTCCATCCTGTGAAGTGTTTATTTTGGCACTTGGCCATTTAGTGTCCTGAACTATTATTTGATTTCATGTCTATGTGTCACGTCTCTCCAGTAAGACATCTTTTGCTTTCCCTCAGCTCCTAAATAGTACCAATTGTTGAATTTATTAACATAAACCGTTGCCTCTACTGCCTCTATTGACACAGGTGAGTTTCTTTTAGTAATTTCAGACACTAAATACCTCCCCCATAAAGATAAAAAATACGCATTAAAAGATGAGCATTGTTTCTCAGCAATCAGTGTATTTAAACTAAATTCCTTGAAGGCAGGATCTGGGCCTTATGCATCATTGTATTTTCTGTACATGGCAAAAAGATTAGGAACATTATTGATGGCTCAGTATAATTTTAGGGAATGAGCAACTTCATTATTTTTATTCGCCCTATTGATAATTTTTAAATTATTAACTTTTAAGTCTATAGGAACCTGTTTATTTTCTCAAATGGTAAATGTTTAAACCCATGTTCCCAAAAATAATACTGCAAAGGCATTTTAATTTAGGTAACTTGGAGGCACCAGCCATAAATATTGCAAAACTTGAAAATCATCCATTTATGGCATTAATTTGCCTTTTGTCTCCAGTGTGAATTATGTGTTTAAATGTATATATTAGTGATACCAAATTCATGGTATATTAATACTTACAATCAAAAGGATAGGCGTAATGACAAACCAGCAAGTTCTCCACCATAGCCAGAATATCCACCTCTTTGCTCCAATCATCATTTCTATGTCTTCAATGAATCTGTTCCCTCCTAAAGAAAACATCATTACAGCAGCAGAACAGGCCCAGTAAAAAAAAAAAAGAAAAGAAAACATCAAAGACTACAATGAGTGCTTGCTCATATTTTCCTCCAAAAATTATTGTGACCCCAATTCTTTCTATGTCTAAACATTTTCCTATACCACAACAACGAAGCATACACCTGCAACTACATTTTTTTCATAATATATTTTTGCCCAGTATATTCTACTTTACTGTTATCATAGTGTGATTATTAATAGTCTAATTAGATAAACACAATGAAAAGGAATCAAACTATTTTAATAAAACTTGCAAATAATTATTATAGTCACCATTTACCATAAATCCAGATGATTCCTACTACTTCCAGTATAGCTGCAATCAAAATGCCCCATCCGGCACAGAAGTGGTCAATCAGATTAACCCAGTAAATTCCAGCCTATCAAAAAAATATCAATTACTTCTAAGTATTTTAATTATCTTTATGATTGATGAGGTATTCAATTGAATCTATTAATTTTATCTTAACATATGTTCCTTCATTTCACTTCTGCTGCAATATGAAAAGAAATGCTTCAAATATAAATGCAAATGTGGCTTTAAATGTCTCAAAAGCTATTATTCGATACTGAGTCACTGGGGAGAAAATAAGCATTTAGAACAGTTGATTATCAAAATAATATGCAGTGTCTGTATGTTCTGTAGTAGCTACCAAATAACTTATACTGTATGTGTAAAGTCTATAATCTTATTGTAATTGGGGAAATTGCCCATTATTGGGCCACCTCCTCTACAAAGTATGCTTACTAACAAAGTTATAATGGGGAAAATTGGGCTAAAACTCAGAAAACCTTGATCTAAGTCAGACGTGGACTTGTCACTAACCATCCTCTTTAAGCCTTGGTTTCCTTACTCAGATTATAAAGTATGTTCCAACTAATATTTTGTCTGTGAAAAAATGCTGTATTATACCTGAGTCACACACACGAGACCAAGGAGAAACAAAACCAAGCAGCAACCCAAAGTTATGGGAACTCTCATTTTCTTCATCACTTTGGGAAATAAATCTTGAATTGTTGTTGTAATCGTTTCTTCAGAGGGAAAAAAAATGACATGTTATATGTCAACTCATTTGCCAATAAGGTTAATCACAGAATTCAACTTCTGTTAATCAAATTTACAAATATATGTTGAGAATATGCTCTGGGCCCTGCTCCTTGCTTGCTTTTAAAATTCATAGACTCCTTTCTCTTGACAGTCAATACTTGCTGGTTCTGATGAAAATCAAATGTAGCTCTATTTGTTGTTTTTAGTCTATTTTATACGGTTTTTTATTGATAGCAACTATAAGACAATAGGCCCCTGTGAGCTGAAGTAGTTTGAAAGAGGGTTATAAGAAAGGAAGAATTCTAATAGGACTTTTAAGTAAGGTGAATATTTGAATAGGTGACATGGAGACAAAGGATTCTAGGTTTAAGAAACAAATGTGTTCATTAAATAGGGAACTGGCTAAGAGTAGAAGAATGTAGGAGTGAAAAGATTAGGAAATATATTTGAACTTTTTGAGGGCTTTGAAAGCCAATCAGAAAAATCCAGACTTTATCCTATAAACAGAGTAAACTAAGAAAATGTTTTATGTAAGAGAAGTGATATGTTGAAAATTGTTTCAGAATTTCTAGTCATGTACCCTAAGTAAAATCCCTATTTGTACACGGAACCATATGCAAGGATAGTCATTGCAGCAGTGTGTGTAGTAAAAGAAAAATTGGAAATAATCCACTTTCTGAGTAATATGCATGAAACTTCACATTTATATGAATTTTTAAAAATTTATTTTATTTATGGATACATATAAAATGTATACAGACAAGGACTGAATAACATATACAATCTATGGTGACAGTTGCTTCTAGGAAAGAATGTGAATTATATGAGGCAAACACAGGGGACTTCAAATTCAACTG
Organism: Indri indri; assembly: GCA_004363605.1. Taxonomy (NCBI): domain Eukaryota; kingdom Metazoa; phylum Chordata; class Mammalia; order Primates; family Indriidae; genus Indri; species Indri indri. The sequence continues at coordinate 11,497 of RJWJ010030194.1, read as the reverse complement.
TAACAGTTTACTTTCTTTAAAAATCTGAAACAAGTATGATAAAATATTAAGGTTTGTTCCTTTTGAGTGTCAGGCACATGAGTACTTTGTATTTTTCTGTATTTAAAAAGTTTAAAAAAAGTATCCCAAGAATGGAAAAGCAAGCACCACATGTACTCACCATCAAATTGGTAGTGACTGAACATCACATAAGTGTACATATAAGAATAGCATCTATTGGATGTCGGGTAGGGAGGGAGGGGGAAGGGGGAGGGGCGAGGGGGAGGAGGGGAAGGATATATGCATACACAAAGGGTGCAATGCGCACCCTCCGAGAGATGGACATGCCTGGGACTGGGACTTGGGGGGAAGGGGGGGCAAGGGCATCATACGTAACCTAAACACCTGTACCCCTATAAACAACAAACAATAAAAAAAATAAAAATAAAAAAATAAAAATACTTTCAGGAAGTTCATTCTAAGAGTGACAGCTAGAGGGGGCAACAGGGGTAAGAAGAGGATATTTTCAAGTAGAGGAAACATGAATAAAGTATAAGTGGGATATGTTAACACTGGAGATATTACTTACCAATGGAAGCAAACTGAGAATCGAGACCCAAAGTTAAAAGCATGAAGAAAAATAATATGGACCAAAATGGACCACCGGGGAGTTGGACCAGAGCTTCTGGATAAGCAACGAATGCCAAATCAAAACCTAAGAAAAATGTATGGTATTTTAAGTTAGTTGCCAAGAAAATTCACATATTTAAACATTTTCAAAATAAGATACTAAAAAAAATCTCATTTTAATTTGGCGACAATCTATAACATACATTCTTTGCCAACTATTTCACTTTTTAAAATATTCGACTGGTTATTTTATGATGATGTGAATATGTGACATGAATTAAGCTAGTGAGACAAATTTCGTATATGGTACATTTCTCATATAAGAAATTTTAACTCTTAATGGTTTTATTTAACTGATTTAATTTTTTAAGATTGATGAAGAACAACTGTCTTAAACTTCAGAAACCTAAATTAAGTTGCCTTATTTTAGCCTAGAAATCCTAGAAGAATTGCACTCTCAAGAAAGATACATTTATGGAAGTTTTACTCTTCAACTTTTTCTCTAAATGTTTACCCAGAATCTCTATAAGTAGTGCCATTTTAATCAATATATGGATATATGCAAAAATGAATGTAATGAAACTAAAATTAAATCTTGTTTGATGCTACCTTTAGAACTTTTTTATTTTGTCTTAATTCTGCGATCCTCAGATTTAAGTATTTTTAAGTTTCTCTAACTCTCAGAGGACTAACCTAGGATTCATGAAAATTAGCTTCTAGTCTAGGATCTATCACTTCCTAAATACTTGTCCTTCTGAGACATATATATATATATATATATATGATATATATATATGTGAAATAACATTTCTGTGCATCAATCCACTCCTCTGTAAATGAGGAGTTGGACACTGGATAACTACAAGATCCCTTCTAGTCCTGACATTCTGTTATCATTCACTCTATCAAATGATACTAACTATAAATAAAATTTTAATGAATTTCTACTTAAAAGAACTCTAGGATTCTTTTCCTAAGAATCTTTAGCCAGATAATTAAGCATCCCTATGTAATGTCTTTAAAGTTAGGAAGTTCATTAATCAGATTCCTTAAAACTAGACACAGCTAGACACTCAAAGTCACTTGAATCTCTATGGATATGATATTGATGTGTTTTAAAAATTCTGACCCAATACTGTAACTGTATACAGAATAACTTATATATACGTCGTCTTTCTCTTATAATGCATGGAAAGAGGTTGCATGATGCCTGAAACTTGTAATTGTGCCTAAGTAGTTCATATTAAGGACTAAACAAAATCTAGATCATTTTATCTTCTTAAGCAATTGTTCCCTAATATACTCTTGTTTACCCAAATCATCTAATAATTATATTACTAAAACAACCAAATTATATAAGATGAAATGAAAAAGAAAACATAATACCCTAAGAATCATGATTGTTTTAAGTAAATTCCAGGAAACTATATTAGAGTTTCATAAGTGAGCTACATTGAATTAATTAAAGTTGATAATATATAGCATTATATACCTGATTTTACAACTTGAGAGACTTCCTTTCCAGATATATGAGCCATGTGTCCCAATATAGAAAATATAGCAAATCCAGCAAACACACTAGTGAGACAGTTTGTCAAACAAACTACAATGGCGTCAGAGAAGCAGTTATTATTGAACTTGTTGTAAGATGACAGAGCAACTAAGCCACCCCAAGCCACTGAAAGGGAGTAAAATATTTGAGTGGCAGCATCTTTCCATACCTATAAGAGAAAATAATTTAATATTTTAAAACATATACTCAATTTTCATTTGTATAAATACTTCACATATACATATGAATATATAAGTGACAATGAAATGAACACCCAAGTGCCCACTCCCCAGCTTAAGAAATAAAATGTTAACAGTCTTAAAGCCATTTTGTGCCTCTTCCTGATCATATAGCACCCTTTCAGCCCCCCGTGGTAACTGCTGTCCTGACTTTTGTGTTCATGATTTCTTTCTTCTTTATATTTAGCTTTGCATGTTTTGGGATTGATAGAAAAGTTATCTAAATGCATGTAAACATATACAATTTGCCCTTGTTTCATTTAGTATTATAAGATTTGTCCGTTATCAAGTTGAACCATATAAAATTTAAATTTTATAATTCAAGATGAAAGAATATAAGCAATTCATGTGGTTCAATTAAATATATGTAGTTTCAATCATTCTTTTCTACTGCTCTATTGCCCCACTGTGTATATCACAATTTATCCTTTCTCCTGTTGATGGACATCTAGGTTATTCAATATGTTGCTATTATGTAGCTGTGAACATTTGTGTACATGTCTCCTCATATACAGGAAACTGTGATGTCAAAGAGTTACATGCATCCTCTCTTTTACTAAATCTTTCCAAACTGTTCTTCAAAGTGATTGTGCCATTTTACACTCCCACCAGCTGAGTATAAGGGTTCACATTACTCCACATCCTTGCCTACACTTGGTCAAAATTTTTAATATGATCCAATCTAGTGACTGTGAAATGAGAGTTCTGATCACCCTAATTATTTATAAGGGTTAACATTTTTTCCGTGTTATTTTTCCACAGAAATTTTTTTCTGAGGAAGTCTTCTTCATGTCTTTTGCCAATGTTTTTGTTTAGATTGTCTCACTTGATTTCTAGGAATTTTTATGTAATTTGGATTCTAATCCTTTGTCTATTATATATGTTGATTTTTTCCTCCCAATTCGTGACTTATTTTTTCACCTTCGTACAGTGTGTCCTTTAATGAACCAAAGTTTTTGTTGTTGGTTTAATGTAGCTGAAGGCATCGATCTTTGATTATATGTATTATCCTTGATCTCTGTTACTTTAAAAAAAACTCCTTAGTCCACAGTTATAAAGATGTGATTCTATATCTTCTTCGAAAAGATTTAAAGTTTTGCCTATATTGTTAAATTTTCAATTCACCTGCAGTTGATATTGTGCATATTAAGATGTAGAATTTCTAATTCATATTTTTACTAAATGAGATATTAGTTGTTCAAGGATAACTGATATTATCAATTATATCAATTAGATATCAATTGTATATCAGTTTTATCAATTGAATAATCCATCTTTCTCCATTGATGTGCATTGTCACCTCTACCACATACTAACTTCCATTTGTTTGTGAATCTATTTCTGAGATTACTCTCCGGCTCCACTGGTCTATATGTCTATACCTATGCTAACACCTCACTATTTTAATTATTACTGCATTATAATATTGTTTCATATCTGGGAAGACAAATCCTCCTCACTTATTCCTCAGATACACCTTGGGTTTTTGCCCTCTTTCTCTTCCACGTAATTTAACAATCTGTTTTCAACTGCCACAGAAAATTGTGTTGGGAATTTAATTATAATTCCATGGGTTCTACATATCAATTTGTGGTCAATAGAAACATTAATTCTTAACAAGGCTAATACTAGGCAATTTCTGAATAATGATGATATGTTTAAGCACCCCTTAGATTGCCCTGTTTTCTTATTTCTTGCTTTAATTAGTGCTTCACATAGCTGGCCTCATCTCTTCAGGCAGTCCCCATACTCTTCATCAAATTGCATCCCTTTCACAATTTTCTCCTGTGTCTTTGTTAAAGGACAATAATTAATCTTAGAAACTGACTTAGATTAATTCATTTAACAGTAAGTTTCTGTGGATATAACATTACCTCAAAGGAAAAGAATCTAATTGCACAGATTTCAAATAACAGGGCTGGTATATATTTGGGCACAAGTGTCTTTTTAGTCCTTTAAAAACAGGAGTCATCAGTGGAAGGCAGGCAATATAATATGGTGACTAAGAGTTCTGGCTCTGGAGTCAAAAAGAATAAGATTTACATCCTACACCTCTCACTTCCCTTTGATTTCAATTTATTTTAACTCTTTAAGCCATTTCTCCATCTGTAAAATGGAGATAATAATAATAATAATAGTGTCCAAGTGATGATATGAAAATGGAATGAGATAACACATGCAAAGCAATTAGCAGGATGCTCAATAGTAGCCATTATTGTTATTATGGGAAATAATCATAAAGTGATACTCATTTCTTATATATGTTAAAAATAATTTTCCCCTTGAATATTATTTCAATGGAAATAAGTTGTTAGGGAGTAAAATAAATATTACTGAGTCTTCAGAACACAGCTTAATGTTAGACTGCCAGAATCCAGTATGAAACAAAATGCATGGATAGATAGATACATAAATAAGTAGATTAAAGTTATTTCACTTATGTATAACAAAATCATGTTAGAAACAAAACGTCCTCTTATTTCTTAGGCTGCTGTCCATATGAAGAGATGAACAGCATGCTAATGTTGATCTCTGAGCTTTTACTCGATATATTATGTGTGCATATGTGATATGGGGAGCTGGAAGTGGGTGTGGCAGTTCTGGGTTATGTAAGAATACTACTGCATACCATGATGTATACCTGGGCTGCAAACAAAAGTGAAGAGAAATTCCAAATATAGTTATAATCTTCACATCTATCAATCTCAATCTCATACCTATATATAAGATTAGATATTAGGAAATAATAATTTAAGTTTCACTAGTTGGCTGTGTATACTTGGCTAAATTTGAATTTTTCTGGCTCTTAGTTTCATCGCTGTAAAATGAGGGAGTGAGAAAAATAATCTCTGAACACCCCTCTAGCTATACATTTATATGATTATCTGCTCTCCTGGAGATCTCAATAGAGTTCAGATATTTAAGGAAAAGAAAAAAATATATATGATCATGATTCCATGTTTAGAATATAGACTGTGAAGGATAAAGGAAAATCTAAGAAAAATAATTCTCATTGCCAGCAAACCCAAAAGAGAAAGAGTGGTGGGGTCTTGTTGTGTTGGAGAGTGGAGAGACGGGAAGATTAAATTGCATGTTTCATAAGGAGCTTTAGGTTTAGCTCTGATGTTTTAAAGATAATAAAGACACTGAAACAGAGACCCATGTAAAATTGTCGTATAATGTTTTCAGAATAGTTTCAAGGAAGTATAAAGCCCAGGTGTTTGAGGCTTGTGAAAGCCATTTAAAGAATATCAAAGGGGCTTTTCAACTATGCCCTAAGTTCTGAGGTTTAAAGAAAATGGTGAGTCTACTTCTTAGGGAAAATGTTGCAACTATAGTAATAAAATAGAACAGCAATAATTGAAATAATTGTATATTAACTCAAAGTTATATATGAGTTTGCCATTTTCAAAGCGCATTAACATAGTTTATCTTGTTTAATAACCTAACAGAGAGAAGTTGATGAATCCCAGCTTCCATTTTCTTTGTTTCTTATTCTCCGTTCAAAAGACTCTTCGGCATGCAGAAATATTAACAGAAATGGTTAAAAAGAGTGAGGCCCAAGATAAATGAAGAAATAAATTAAGATGGCCTGTGAACACATCAAAATACATTGATCTCCAAGACCAAAATAATAAAATTCTATAGTTCTAAAATAATTTAGAGCTATTGTGGTTAATCATTGAGTGAAAATTATGGAGCACAAGAAAGGTAACCAGAAACTGGAGATTGACATTTCAGTTTTCAAAAAGGTAAATAAATGACAGATTTCCACAACTAAAGGCTGATAAGTTTCACATTGCCTACCAGAAAAATTCTACAACAAATAGTTACATATCTGATTGTAAGTATTTAGAGAAGAAAACAGCAATGGCTGGAAACTAGCATGAGTTCTATGAAGAATAACCATAGCAAACTAAAACTAATATTCGTTTTGAATAGCACTACTAGTGAGGCAGATAATAACAGAGTGCTCCTTGATTACAGCGTAAAATTGTGGGTTGTTAGCTGATCAGAAGCTTAATATGCACCAAGAATGCTATGTGACTACTAAAAAAGTGAAAGCATTCTTAGGCCATATCAATAGAAGCATAGTATCTGGAGTACACTTATAGTTAATGCTCTCTGCAGTCAAAATTGTAAAATATTTTATATACCCACGGTACCCTTCAGCTTTTATCTGGAAATAGACTAAAGTTAAAACAGGGTTACCCAATTTATGTTTGTGGCATATGTTTAGGTTTCAGCTACAAGTAATAGTTTTGTTTACAGAATTCTTAATACATGTCAAATTTGTGTTTTAACTTCACAGTCCATTAGGTAAATTTCTGTGGGGGGGAAGTGGGGAAATAATTTTTATTTATTTTAAATAGGTATACATAAAATGAATTTTACAGGGTGCAAAGCCAAGCCATGAGAAGAGGTCTTTTTGCACAACATGCTTTTAGTTATACATGTGAGATAGTAACTTTTGAAGACAATTAAAATGTATATTAGACCATTAAACTTTCAATGGTAATCTTTAAAGCTATTATGAATTTATTGAATAAATTACATAGTCCTAGTCATCAATTTGCAGGTATTTATGCATGAAATATTCTTTTTCAGATTAATAAGCCCCAATTCTTTTGGTCAAATAGAATCAGTGATATGAATAAAACGACTTTTAAAATCCTATTCAACATTATCTCCCTTCCAATAAGAAAGCATTAATGTGATGTTAAATAGCTAAATCAGACATCCTAGTGGATAGAAACTCTAATAAATGTAACTGCATATTATTTTGCAAGCTAGTACATTATGACACTCATATACAACCAAAGATTTTTGGTATTTGCTTTTAAGGGTTTACTTCCTCAGATAATTTGAAATCCAATTTAAGTCTTACCTCAGCTTCTCTAAGTTTTGTAAAATTTGACTGTGCTCCAATATAGTATGAAATGCCTTCTGCTGCACCTTCTAGAGTTGCACCTCGTATTAACAGGATGAGCAGGACCACATAGGGAAAAAGAGCTGTAAAATATACCACCTATCAAGAAAAACAACCAAAAGTTGATGTTATTTTTTAAATCACGAGAAATAATAGCAAATAGGTAAAATTAAGCAAGTTGAGATTAGTATAATAAAGTACTGAGGATTTCATATGGTCATTAATAAGTCTGATGATACCAATACCAATGTTAGCATAATTTCCTATTTCTGTTCTCACCATTCTTGAACAAACCATTTTCAAAAACACTTTGATGTATGAAGGAATATTTCCTAGATTCATGTTGTAAATAAACAACATATCAACAGTGATAACTTGGAATATAGATGGAATGCTTTCCTAAATATATCCTTATAAATGTCTAAGGGGACTGAATGTCTCCTCTCAGTAAAGTACTGCATTGACATGAGAAGGGAAATGATTTAAAACCCTACAACGATTAGTATATATTCAGCCCCCAAGAAGAAGGAAAATATCTCCTACTAGATGTCCAAATCTCATAAAAGCTTATTAAAGTGAATACTGGACACTTGTTACTGTTATCCTTACAACTACCATTAAGAGAGTTTGATAGCACACATACAAGCTCACTGCTTTTTTTCTAGATAACGCTTGTCTGCTTGTAGTTCCGTATGAGCAGATTACCTTTGAGGCTGGCTTTTAATTAATGTGGATGATTTCTTTGATCCATATATGTCCTATGTTTGATAATATGCCCAAGGATACAATTTAAACAAGTCATCCAGAGACCAATAAAAATTAATTGCCTGGGTAAATGGCCTTTAATAGACTTTTTAAATTATTAATGTTAGAAATGAACCAAGAGTTTCAAAACATTTTGGAAAGTTTCCACTGGACTTGTGACATTCACAGTATTTTTGTGATGTAACAGCATGTCTCATTACAACTTAACATGCCGGATATTGTACTAGAAATACAAAGATAGGATCCACAGTTATTCCTGTTCTCCACCTTTAAGGAAATTTCAGTCAACTGGTTAAAAACACACAAACATTCATTTTTCTGGGTACCGTGTAACTGCTCCCAGAGAAAATTTCATGTTGCTCTCTTAAATTGACATCATGCTCTATGAAAAATTTAAAATTCAACAATGACGTACGAAAATATAACAGAATGTTTTTTAGAAGAAGCCCCTTCACTTAGAGAGAAGATTCTGAGTCAATTTGGGAAGCTTTAATTTAAGAGAGGATTTCTCTCCCTCTCTGTCTCTCTCTCTTTTTCTCTCTCTCTCCAACTAGTGCAGTCCCAGTACTCTTACCCTATTATAACAAGGCTCTAAACTTTCCAAACTAAACATTTCAATATATAATTCCATTCAATATTCTTATTTATGTAGTGGGACAGAAAAGAATATACTCTGAAGCCTCAGAATGCTGTATCAGCTAGAATGGTTCAAGTTTTGAGTGACTGAACAAATCTAATATTAGTTTTTGTTTGTTTTGCTTTTAACAACAGCAGTGATCTTTACATTTACTTAGAGGTAGGATGCCTAATTACAAGGCTTTTCACACATTTGAATGCTCCCATTATAGAAAAAAATATGCATTTGATAATGCTTGACATTGAACTACAATGAAATTGGAAAGCAGCTACATCACTATCTAATGTGTTTTCCAAATTACCTTGCCGGAAGACTTGATTCCTTTAAATAATGCTGCTCCAACTATCAGCCAAGCCAGAAGAAGACAAAGTGCTAAATACCACACAATTACTCCAGTCTCATCCATTCCACTTGACCGTTGGAGTGCCACTTTACTGAAACACATAAGCCCTTTTATGAACACAGAATCACTTGTCTTAAAAAAAAAATACATTGAATTTTGTGATATTTTTCATCCAGGGAGAAGTTTCATGAGTATTGTATCTTATTGGATACATCAGTGTCCTATGAGTCTCTTATTGATAGATACTATTATACGAAGGGGAAATATAATTTATTAAAAAGCCAGGCTATGAACTTCAGAGTTAACCATAGACAATCCAAAGTTCCAAGCCCTAGAATAAAAGATCTACTGATTCCTTCAGCTATGATTTTTCCCTAACATTTCAAGATCCTTTATGTAAACAAATTAACCTTATATCAGATTATTTCATTTTATTCACTGCAATATTTTTCTCGTTAAAATAATGAAGAAAACATTTAAAATTTTATTTAATATTTCCTTATTCCATACTTGCAGATATCATCAAACCCCAATGATCCCATTATTCATATCTTTTTCATAGGCTTTCTATAAAATTCCAAGATTTTCCCCTAGGGACATGCATAGATCTAGGATCTTAATTCTAAGCTTGAGGTTTGAGAACATTTCAGGAACCAAAATTTAAAAGACTCACAAAGGGCATTAACCTGCAGATGAGGAAGAGCTCATTCGGCAATAGGGTCAAGAATGTTGGGTAAGGGTATAGAGTAAGGAGAGTAAAGAGAGATCATTTAAAATTAATAAAAGTAAATATAACCCCAAATATCTATTCTTACGAGACAATGACAATTGTAAGCAAAACGGGTGAGGAATTACAGCTTTAAAAGGCAACTTTGCCCCAAATATTACTCATCACCCAACTGTTTATCATTAGAACTTGTTCATTATCATCTCAAATTTGGAAATTTTTTTCTTCAAAGCAATTCCCTAATTTATAGCAAGTATGTACTAAACAAATCATTACTGACACTGTTATGCCAATTTAATAACTAATTTATAAAAGACAAATTGCTGACTATGAGCTAATTTTGCAGTTAACTACAATTTACCTAGGGGAGGTAAGCATGAGTCAAATGAAGTATAATTTGCAATGATTCCCCTTTTTCTATTTATGTGAATTAAGACAGAGGCCAATTAATATTTTGTTGTTGTTTATCAGAACATTTTAATAACATCTGCTTAAGAGTAAATCATCTAGTGTACTTACTTCCAATATTGTTCGCTGGGAAGCTGCCCTGGCTGATAAACTTCGCTGCCATTGATGCAAGTCAAATTGTTGGTGTCTACCCAGCTTTTATTCACTTGGATGATATGTCCTATTCCTTCACTCACATTACAGTGAGTTACTAAAAATGATTAAAAAAAAAAAAGACACAGACATGTACCTAGTTTTAGAAGAGTACTTACTCAGAAAAAAATGTTTTAATGGTAAAATATTTAAATTACCATCTAAATTGTTACTTGGTGAAAGTGGAGTAGAATCTTACAAATAGAATAAGCCATGTACACTCAGTATCTTAAATCTTCTCTACTAAGCTGGGAGTATAAAAATCTACACTTTTAAACTGTGATTGTATTTATAATAATAATTTATGTATAGTAATAACAGCTATGAAGTAACAATTGTTTCATTTGGAATTTAGTGCTCTAAGGAGCTTCTAGTATTGTGGACTTATCAGACCAATACATACAGATAAAGTGATGCTTTTAAATTCCTCAGAAACATTAAACATTTATAACTTTATCCTCCAATGTCCATAGGTAATAGTCTACAATGTTGATGCTATATTATCCCAAAGATTAGCAACATATGACATAGACAACACCCACCATCTCCTGACACACACACGCTACTATCATGGATAGCACTTTTCTCTATTTATCACTTTCGCAATTTCTTCTTTCTCTCCTGCCCAGAATTTAGGCCTGCAAGAAGTACTCCTAGACATGATTTATCCTTCCTGGCTGCTCTCAGAGATTAACATATTGTATTGATCAATTTTCAGATTATACATGCTATATTCTGCTTTTACTAATGGCCTATGAATCACTTAAAATTGTACCTAAATTGGTTAGAAAATGATTTAACCCTTTATGCTTACTTAGAAAACATAAAAGAATGATGTGGAATTGACAATATTTTAAAAATAAAATCAATGAATTTTACCTATAGGTGATCTGCTACAGTTTTTATCTGACCAAGAAGAACAATTTTTCCATGGTAGTTCACTTTGAAAAGAAGCAAACATGTAGTAAAGACTATAAGCGATTATGACATTGTAATAGATTGTCACAAAAACAGATATCAGGACCATTGTAATTCCCACACCTGGAAGAGAGAACAATTAAAATGAAAAATAAACTCAAAGTGAAATATATTTTG
>RJWJ010030193.1:0-20098 GCA_004363605.1 Indri indri | reverse complement strand
AAAGGCACCTGCACAAAGCATTGTCTTTAAGGACTCGGAAGCTGAGTGGGAGAAGAAATAGATTCACACATCAGTCCATGTTAGGTAGGACATTGGAAGTAACTTAGGAATGATGCCTTGTCTCTTCAACCCCTTGTCTGTCAAGAGGTGACAGGCTGGGTAAGAGGCAGCTGAGTTTCTTCCTGCCCCTGTGGTTTTCAGATTGTGGACCTGGACACTAAAAGGAATCAGAACCGAGAGGGCCTGAGGGCCCTGCAGAAGGATCTCAGCCTCTCTGGTAAGTTGAAACTTCCCCACCGCAGCCCTGGAGACCTGTCGTTCAGTCACCTTGTCCCTGATAGAGACCAGGCAGGAGGCCACCGGTGTGTGACGCAGCCTTGTGGGAAACTGAAACAGCCTGTGGAGATGGGGAGCCAATGTTGCAGGTCTGACACAGACTGTGGCTCGGGATTTCAGCTGCTCACTTCCGTGACAGGCTGCTAGTTCCCAGCTCCCCGACGATGACAGACGCTGAGAGAGTGCTGGGGGTGTATGAAAGTGACACTTCCTGCCCTTGTGCTCTTCAGATGAGAAAAACAGTGTAAAATAGATAATTGAAAACTGAGAAAGCTACAGACGGAATTGGACTCGGGGTAGGTGTTGGGTGTTGAGAATATCCAGGAGATGCCCTATAGATGAAGCCAAGCGTCTGTGGCAGAGCAAACGCGTGGGGAGAGGAAGCATGGCTGGAGAGAGCGGCAGAGAGCAGGCCGTAATGAAGGGCCTTGGGGGCCAAGAGAGGAAGTTTGTGTTTAGTTGAGAGTGCACCGAAATGTGTGCAACCTTCCAGTTGCTTCTTACCTTACTGGAGTAAAATCCAGAGTCCTGCAAGACTCTGTGTAACCCAGCCCCCGTAAACACTCCAATATCACCTTCTCTACTCCCCACCTACTCATGACTCCACCCTCACTGGTCTCCTTACTGTTCCTAACACCTCGAGCACACTGCTGACCTTTGCTGTTCCCTGTTTCCTCTGTCTTGCTCATACTGTCACCTTCTTCGGGTTTCTGCCCAGGTGTCACATAATCAGCGAGGCCTTCTCAGACTCCCTGGTATAAGTAATAAGTTCCTCCTCGACTTCAGCATTCCCTGTTCCCTCTTAGCCTGCCTTGTTTTGCAGCTCTTATCAGGGTCTGACAAATCATATCTTTGTTCATTTATTCCCTCTCTTCCTCTATAATATAAACTCCACGAGGGCAGGAACTTTGTCTTTTTCTGCTGTGTTCTCAGCATCTAAAACAATGCCTAGCAGACAGTAGGTGCTCAGAAAAACATTTGTTGAAGGAATGACCATTTGCTTTTTCAGAAGATGTGATGGTTTGCTTCGGGAACATGTTCATCAAGATGCCTCACCCTCAGACAAAGGAGATGATTGAGAAAGGTAAGGCCTCCTGGGGTGGGTCAGGGATGTGGCTGCCTCTGTCACAGCTTTGGTCTTAAACCAGAACCGAGAGTCAGGCTTTGGGCAGCTTGATGAGAGGTGACTGTGTTACAGGGTTCAGACTCATGTGGGTTTTAATCCCAGCTCTGCCACTGTGGGTTATTTTGTCATCTCTAAAAGGGGGATGTATTTACATAGCACGGTTGTTGTGAAGTTGAGATAAAACAGTATGTACGTGTAGCATAGTACTTGTTTATCAGTGAGGAACGAGTTGGGGTGCAGATAACAGAAAACCTGAAAAAACTGAGGCTTGAGGATATAGGGTTCTATTTTTCTCATGTAAGGCATAGTCCAGAAGTGTGCAGTCCAATTGTGCCCCAGCAGTGGCACCTTAGCCTATTCTCACAGTTACAGTGTCATCATGCAGGCCTCATGTCCTCGTACCAGGCTGGAAGAAAGGCAAAAGGGATTCTCCACATATGGCCTTGCCTTCTATTTTGGCAATAAGGCCATCCTTCCTGGGACTTCCTGCCAACATCCCATTGGCCAGAACTAAGTCACATGGCCACCGATAGCTGCAAAGGAGCCTGGGAGAGTGAGCTTTTCTTTTTCACATCCCCAGCAAAAGAGACTGGGTTTGAAAATGCAGGTTTGGGGAGAGTGAACCTACAGGGTCTGTGTGTATTCAAAATTCCAGAGCCAGGATCCTGGAAGTTCTTTAGAGAAGCATCATAAGAGCAAAACAAGTCAGGCTGCAAATGGGTCCTTGGCTGGGAAGGGGGCAGGTCATGCATATGTTCTCTTTTATACCCTTGACAACATATATGGCCAAAGAGGACCAGCAGGGTTGCCTCAGTCCCTAAAGACAGGGTGTCTCCATACCTCTTGAAATCAAGATGTTAGCAGAGGAAACTAGATCCAGCCTGCAGAAGTTTCCTGCTGTTCTGTTGAAAAACACACAGTAATATTATGAGATTGTAAAATTAAAAGTCGTCATTGTGCTTGGCAGTGGGCCGGAAGCTGCTCGGACTGAGTTTTCAGAGGGGGTCACCTGCCTGGGTTGAGGTTGTGGACTTTGGCTCTGTTGGCCCACAAATGTGGTTTTGTCATTGTACCCAGAGGGGTTCTGGAACATCATCAGGGTTTTCAGGGATTGACACAGGGTAAATTACCTCATGAGGCACTGGGTTCACTCATTTACAGTGAGAAATAGAACCACTACCCAGGCTACAACGCTTGGCCAATCAGGGCTTCCCCCCATCACAAAGAATGAAAGTCTGCGGGGAAGCCATTCTAGCCAGAATGTCATTTGAGAGCAGGTGGAGTTGGTTGGGTGACCTTAGTTGATTGATCACCAAGCTTTGATAACTGTCTCTGTCATCATGCCAACTCTTCTCAGGGGCTGTCCGTGACTATAGGAAACCTTTTCTGTTTACAGTGGCTAATTAAGTTAAGCTTGAGCATTAGGCTCACCCATTGATCATTTAGGTCACATGTTTCCACACACGCACTTTTCTAAAATCTCCTTACCTCGATGTACTGGGTTTGTAAAATTCCTCAGCAATCCATTTTCCAGCTATCTAGGTTGGGCCAGGTGTATAGGTGCTTCATTTTGTTTTTGCATTTGAATTTTCCATATGTTCCGAATTTAGAGAGTTGTCTAAATCCTGGTGTTGCCTTCCCTATCCAGTGACCACAAAAGGTCAGTGATCTGGAAGTCAGGGGGCTAGTGTATCCTGGCTGTCCCAGTGGTCTTGGGCAGGTCATGCCCTTTCTATCCTTGAGTCCTTCCTCCATTGGTCTCTGAGGTCCTCTTTTCCTTCCCGAATGCTAAGTGCCCTTGCTGTCAAGGGGGATGGGGAGAAGCTGGTGTCTGTACTCCCTGGGTCAGTCAGACTGTGGTATAACCTCATCCTCTCTTTGCCCTCATTTTTTCAGATCAGGAACATCTAGATAAAGAAATAGAAAAACTCCGGAAACAACTTAAAGTGAAGGTCAACCGCCTCTTTGAGGCCCAAGGTATGGGCCTGGGGGGACTGGGAACCAGGAGGCAGAGAGCCATCAGCACGGACTTTGCAGGGCCGGGGTGGGAAGCCCCTCAGAGGCGGGCAGTGGCCTGGGCAGCACGTGAGTGGCACTGGAGGTATGGGGAGTGGCTGTTTGTAGCTGCCCAGAGATAGAATGGGCAGGGAGGTTTGTAGCATCTTATTCTTGTCACAGCTTCTTTGCAGGTCCCAGGAACCGTCTGGGGTGGGGAGCAGGATAGCTCTGACTGAGGAAACTCAGAAGGCTTCAGTCAGGTGGTCAAGGTCAGAGCTGAAATTCTAGATAAACCCAAGCACTCCAGATTGGCAAAAATCTGGGGGTCCCTGGGCAGCAGAGCCAGGACTTTGGGAGTTCATGGTGACCCAGGAGTGGGTAGTGATACCTCATCTGGTGCATTGCAGAATTTGAGACCCATCCCTGTCAACCTCGAGGCCGGGTTTGGCAGTGTTAATGCAGCGTCAGCCCCTTTCCTGGGCCTGACTCCAGAGCCAGCAGGAGCCCGACTTGCTGACGGATTGTCTTCTTCCCTAGGCAAACCGGAGCTGAAGGGTTTTAACCTGACCCCCCTCAACCAGGATGAGCTTAAAGCTCTCAAGATCATCCTGAAAGGATGAGACTCAAGAAGCAAGATGGGGGACCAATGACCAGCATCCCCCCTGGGGGCACGGAGGACTCAGGACCTTCTGCACCTCAGAACCTGCAAAGACAGCATCTGCCCTGTACAGGGACAGGCATCAGGAATCCGGCCATGACTCCTGTACGGAGCCTCTTTGTGCGTAGTGCTTGGCTGCTCTGTGATGGCAGGAGGGAAGCCTCGGCGTGCCGGTGTCTGCCGGACCTGACCACCAGGGCTCAGTGCACACAAGACCTATTGACGGGCCCTTCGGCCACCAGTGGGTGTGTGGGGCAGTGCCTGCGGGGGCGTGAGAATGACTGCAACAGGCACTTCTCAACAATGGCCTGCTGTTCACACGGCCTGGCCGGGGAGAGTGGAGAGGGGCAGAGCGGGATGTCATCCCAGTGTCCCTCTCGGAAAAGAGGAGAGATGTTTTCAGGCAGATGTAGCGGAATTGGAACAAAGCAGGAAGCTCACGAGCGGTTTGTGAATGAAGGACAGACTTGGTGCCTGTGTGCACCACAGCCGTCTGTGGGGCATTTCCCCACTGCCTCCAGTTCTGCCCTTTCTTCTGCTCGCTTCCAGGAGTGCGTGCTGCTTGTCCTCTTTAGTCAGGAGGCCTCGCAGAGTCCTGCACCCGGGGTGGGTGAGTGGGGCCGCCGCTTAACATGCTACGTGTGTCAGGCATGCCCCTCCACCACCTCCGAAAGCAGGGCCTGGCCAGCGCTGCTCAGAGTCCCGTCTGCCTCAGTGGTCTGACGTCCTAGTGTGAATGTGCCGTGACGACAGAACTGTCTTTTGTGTTCCTTGAGGTCTCAATAAACGTTAGCTGAATGAATGAAGAGCATCTTCTGGTCTTTACTGGGTCGAGGGCACACCGCTCCTTTCAGGATGCCACCGCTGAAGGGGAGGCGGTTCTCGCTTGAAATGAACTGGGACCAGATGGGCAGGTAACGAGTGGCAGCCTGCTAAGGGCACACCTCACCTGTCCCCCCACCCCGCTCCACTTGGCTCTGGCTGGTAGTTATGTGGGAACACAGGCTGGTATGGCCAGATCTTAAGTTTTTTTCAAGAGAAACTAGAAATTTGGATTGTTAAGTTGAATCCCCTGGCTTTTAAATAATGCTGAGTAATTAAGAAAATGTTTAAAAATGTGGGTGTTGGTCAAATAAAAGACCTTACATGAGCCAAATTTGGCCCAGACCTCCAGGTTTGCGTCCTCTTGTTTTGCAGAAGTTTCTGTGTGTTTTCCCCATGACGGCCCTAAGGAGTGGGGAGGTGGAATTGGAAACAAACTAAATGCCCATCCACGAGGGACTAGTTAAAGGAATCAATAGCTCCCGATAGTGGAATGCCTCACATCTATAACTGAGAATAAGGGACAAGCTCCAAGATACATTCAGTGAGAAAAGCAAGGGGCAAAACAGGCGTCTTAAAGCTCATCGTTTGTGCATGAACACCATGTGGGGGTGGGGCACAGGGTGGGAGGAAAGGAGATGTCACCATATACCCTTTTGTCAATTAAGGATTTTAAGCCATATGAATACATTGCTTATTTTTAAATGTAAATTAAGTAGGAAGTTGCAAAATTCACCTTGGTAGATACTCTTTGGTATGACTGCCTGGCTCACAATTTCACTATTGGGATGTTGCCCCTTGCTGGGTGGTTGCTAGCCCAAAGAGAGGGGCTAGCTCTCTTTCTCATGGAAATAGGGAACCTGCAGCCCGTACCTGGGGATGTCCTTGCTTCATCACAGGGTGGAGGGAAGAAGTCCTCAAGCTCTGGCCGCAGAAGGTCCAGAGTAGCTTGGCTTCTGGCCTTCCTAAAGTTGGCTCGTTCACTTCTTGGATTTGCCAGTATTTTCTTTCTGAAAACCTTCCCTTTGGGCCTAAGATAGTCTGTCAGATTCTGCCATTTGTAGTCAGAATAACTGCCCTGAAGCAAGGAGAGTGAGGGAGTAGGTCCCCCATGGAGCCATTAGTCCATCAGCCTACCCCTGTTGCAACCCCTTCTCCCCCTGCCCCTTTTTTGAGACACAAGGTCTCACTCTGTCGCCCAGGCTGGAGGGCAGTGGTGGATCATAGCTCACTGCTGCCTCAAACTCCTGGGCTCCAGCAATCTTGCGTCAGCCCCCTGAGTAGCTGGGACGATAAGTGGGCACCACCACGCCTGGCCCCTGCAACCCCTCTTAAACCAAGAGGAGGCTTAGAAATGTAGGAATGTGAAAAATGCAGAAATATTTACTTGGACCCAACTCCCCAAGTGATCTTGCCCATGAGCCCATGGTTTAAAAAGCTTACCTTCCAATCTCAAAGAGGCACGTAGGTTACCTAGCTGACTTAGATAAATGCATCATTGCAGAGACCCTCACTCAGCAGCTTCCTGATCCTTACCTTGTCCACGCTGTGGCCCACTGGTTTTCAAATGGTGATTGGGAAGCCCCTTGGGTTCCCCTGATGCGCAAGGAGGAGAGGATGTGTTTAGGGGTCAGCACTTCCCCAGACCCCAGCAAACACACAGTCTAGTAACTGCTTTGCAAGCACAGCTTAAAGACAAGTTCCTTAGCCTCTGAACTCTTGCTCCTGAAGGACCCTTTCAGCACTGACCTGAGAGACGTCCGAGTATCAAAGCCAGGAGGACTTGGCTGCAGCCAACAGCATCCTCTGAGCCAGGCCCGTGCTCATTTATTAGGTGCGATATCTCTGGGGTAGCCAGAACTTGCTGCATTTGTCCTCTTTGGGCCCAATAGCCAAGGCAATCTGTCAAGGTTAAAACCCATCCAGTCCTGGGGATTGGCTGTGTCTTGGTGCAAAGATGCCCAGGGATGGGGTGGAGGTATCCAGGGACCAATCCAAGCAGCAAGCGGCAGCTGCTGAGCCAGCGAAGCTGCTGCCAGGCCGCAGGGAGGGAGGCGAATGCTGTGAGGTGCTGCTGTGCTGGAATCTGGGGGTGGGGGGAGACTTGGGTGGCACCTCCCAGGGCCGCTTTCCTCCCAGTAGCCAGGGATCAACTGGAAGCTTTCTTCTGGACTTGAAGGGAGCAGAACAGCTGCCTCAGCTGTTTTTTCCGATCGTTGACACAGCCTGGAAGGGAAGGAGTATTGGCTGGGATGACCTATCCTTTGAGGAGTGGAGGGGCCTGTGCCCCAACTACCTGGTGGGAGCAGGGGCCAGCAGGAGCCCCGTAGCTGTGCGTGGCCCGTGGCTTGCATCCTGGCTCCGTTCCTGAACTGCATGGCCCTCGAGCAAGTCATTTACCCTTGTGAGCATCGGTTCTCTCGTCTGTAAACCAGGATAGTTCCTGCCTTCTGGAGGGAGCATGAGGATTCATCAGCAAAGGCTAACGTTGGTTGGGGGCTTCTCTGAAACTGGGGACTGCTTCAGGTGCTGAATACAGAGGAACTTGTTGAGCCCTCTTGGGAATGCCGTGTACAAGGGAGAATGGGCTCAGAGAGGTTAAGTCATTTGAACCCAGGCTACCAGGTGCCCGAGTCACACCCTTAACCACGACTGCACTCCGCCTTTCTTCCTGGCTTTGCTCAGTGAAAACGCATTGAAAGCACAGTGCCTGGTACCTAACAGGTGCCCGGTAATGTCAGCTTTCTTCTATTACCCAGCCCACGTGCCAGGCACAATTGGCTAAGAGATGCATTTTCCCCACAAGTGGCCCCTGGTCTCACGGAAGCGTGTCCCAGGCAGGCCATGGCCAGAGGCTGCCGTGAGCCGCTGAGACGCCTCCTCTCTCAGCACATTCAGTGTTAACCTGTTTGCTGTCTGCTGTCAGAGCTGACCCTTGAAGCAACTCCACGGTCACTTAATATTGTGCCAGGCACATTGATGGCACTCAAAAATGCTGCTTGAACGACAGAATCTCTGTGTCCACAGTACTGACCTGGAAGTGTCTGCCATCTTTCATAGCACCCCACACCCTCTCTCTGCTTCATAGGCACTCGCCAGCCATCAAGGCTGCACTGAGCAGACAGCCCACTACGTGCATCCTGAGGGTTTCCCAAAGCGAGTTCCATGGAGCCCTAGCTTTTACTGTATCTGGCTCAGTCATAACTCCCAAGTCTTCGTGTCCAGTGCAAACCTCTTCTGGGGCTTCTAGACTCATCTCTAAGTAATCTGCTGACCTCTTCGCCTGGATGTCCCTGAGCACCGCCCTAGCTCAACTCAGCAGTCCTCCTCCTGCTCCAACCAGCTCCTCCTGCGTTTACCACCACCCACCCAAACACCTGACTAGAAACTTGGGAATAATTCTAGAGACTTCTAAAGCAGAGGCTTTCAAACTGGGCTGCATATTAGAGTCACTTGGGAGCTTTAAAAAACACTGATGCCTGGACCAGCCATATCTTTATTTCTTCCAGGCATCAGTGTACTTTAAAGCTCCCATGTGATTCTAGTATGCAGCCAAGGGGCAGAACCACTGTCTACACCTTTGCTACTCAACAGGGGTTGAGGAACTAGCAGCATTGACATCTGAGGTGTATTTTTAGCAAAGATGGCCGCGACAATTCCATTCCTATATGCACACCTCTCTGCAAGGTGGCTTTGCTGTTTTTCTCATCAAGAGGTAGAATCTGTTTCCTTATCCGGTGACTGGGCTGGACTAGGAAATTGCTTTGATTAATGGATTATAGCAGAATGACATTATGAGACTTCTGAGCCTAGGCCTCAAAAGGGTTTGCAATGTCTTTTCTCACCTTCTTGGAACCCTGAGTCTACCCTCTGAAGAAGCCAGGGCTAGATGGTTGTAGGATGAGGGGCCACATGGAACGAGAGGCCCAGCCGACAACCAATTTCAACCCCCACACGTGTGAAAGAGGCTATCCTAGGCCATCAAGTCTCAGTCACTCTGCCAGGTGCCTGCAGCCCTGTGAGGGACCCCAGGAGAGACCTGAAGGATGATGAGCAAGTGAAATAGTCATTTTAAGCTGCTAGGTTTGGGGAGGGTTTGTTACCCAGCAATAGTTAACCAATAGAGCATCACCCAGGAGCTTGTTAGAAATGCAGTCTTGGGCCCCACCCTAGACTTACTGAATCACAATCAGTATTTAACAAGATTTCCAAGTGATCATATGCACATTAAAGCTTGAAAAGTGTTATATAGTCATCCAAAACCTTATAAATTTAGAAAACTGTAAACAACCCATAGAAAGATAGAAAAAAAGTCAGGACAGCTTACAAAAGAAATGCACATTTTAAAAACTGAAACCTCACCAGTAATCAATGGAATGCACATAAAATTACAATAAGTTAGTACTTTGTACCTGGCAAGTTGGCACAGATTTTTTTTTTAAATTAAAAACTGGCAAATTTGCATAATCTTTCTGGAAAGCAACTTGGTTGTAATAAGTCCATTCCTTTGACCCAGTTTTTCTACTTCTAGGAATCTGTCATAAGGAAACAGCCAGCATTTCAGTTAAGCTTTATGTGAGAGGATGTTCATCATGGCATTATTTATAAAAGTAAAAAATTGCAGTCGTGCCAAATATCCAATTATAAGAAATTGGCTTGTAAATTTTGGCACATACACGAGCTGAAATATAGTAAATTTTGTTTTTAACTCTGCCAAGGAACAAGAGAGTGTAGCGGTCAAATGTTCAGGTTTTGCACTCAGACAGACTGGAGCTCCAGTCCGGCTCACCTTCTGTGACCCAGACTTTCAGAAAGTTACGTAACACCTGGAGACCATTTCCTCATCTGTAAAATGACAATAAAAGCTGCCTAAAGATAAAACGAGATAAAGTATGTAAAACATTTCATCCAGACCTGGCTAAAAAGTGCTTCCCAAAGGGAGGATTTTATTAATATTCTTGAATGGAAAATGCCACGTGGAAAAGTGGGACTGGAAACTCCAGCCCAATGCCAATTTTGTAAAAGAAAAAGTATGAATATATGCATTTTTGAAAAACTGGAAGGAAATACACCAGATTGTTAAAGATGCTTATGTCTGGATGGTTTTTTATTTCCTTCTTTAGTTTTCAAATATTCTACAATGAGTGTGAATACTTTTTATAATCAGGGAAAATTTTTACTTTTTAGAAACCAAGTTTAAAGTCAAGCCCTGAAGTCCTTAATTTCTCTTAACAACATACAGACATTTTTTTCATTTGTTTGTTTTCCACCTGAGTCTTTCGACATCCACCTCCTGATAGATTAATAATAATGTCTTTAGTATTCTAGGCATTTACCGAGATGGAAACTACTGCATCTCTATTTTACAGATGAGGAGCAGAGAGGTTAGGTCCCTTGCCTAAGGCCACACAGCTGATAAGCTGCCAATCGAATTCTAACAATCTAGCGGCTGTGCCAAGCTGCCTCCTAGGCTTTCCGGTACCTCCCATGCCCATCCCTTGTGCCCCTCCTGGCCTGTTCCTACATACCAAGGTGCGTGTTGGTCACAAAGGTTCCCATCCCCAGCAGGTCAGGAGCCCCCTCTTCTCGGCTGACAGGGCCATCATTCCACATGAGGTCAAAGCCCCCGACTCGCTTCTCCCTTCCTGTGAGCCTGGCAGGAGACACACGGAATTAATGACGTTCCCCTGGTGGGGCCCTAAGACCAAGCCGGGTAGGCCTCTGACCCCTCCCTGAACCCTACCTGCGTCCACCCCGTCAGGATTCCTTCTTTGGTCCAACCATTCACTGGCTGTTTCCCAGGTGCCCACGCAGGTGTCAGAGGGGCTGTATCCTATTCTTCCCCCCGAGGCTCTCTTGCTTGGTAGCATGTGCCTATTTGTGATTTCTGGCTTAAAGTCTCCTTTCCTCCTCAAACCACAAACTCCATGGAGGCAGGGATTAGTCCGTTGTGTTCTTTACTCTTTACTGTGTCCCCAGTATGTGGCACAGGAGCTGGCACAAAGTAGGGCTCAAATGTTTGTTGAATGAATAAGTGATGGTAGGGATAGTGGACACCTGCGGTTTCTGCCTGCTCAGCATCCATTTCGCCTTCTTTCGGTCCAAGGGTACCTCAGGTTTTCCTTTGACAACCATTCTTCCTTCCCTCACCCACGTGGCTCAGGTGGGGTTGACCCCACTCTCTGGGAGGTGGGCACAAGACCTATACCTACCTGGCCAATTAGAGTCATGATGAGTGGTTCAGGAATGGGCTTGTATCCCAATCCCCAGCAGTGAGAATCAGCCCTCAAACTTTTGCTGGAATATTGGGAAAAAGCTAATATGGAGGAAAGAGGAGTGGGAGGGGCAGGGAGAGAAGGAGAAAGAGAGAGAGAGAGAGACAGAGACAGAGACAGAGAGACAGAGAGGAAACAAACCAGCCAACATTGACTGAGCGCCTGGATTCACCCATTCCTGAAAGCAGACCCTGGATTTTTTCATTATATACATGTTGTTATAACAATAAATAGCCTTTGATTGAGTACTTAACTAGGCACTACACAGTGAATTATCAGCTAACAACTCTGAGAGGCAGACATGATGTTTCCCATTTTGCAGATGAGGAAACTGAGTCTCAGAAAGGTGAAGTGACTAGTCCAGGGTCCCACAGTCAGAAAGTTTTGAGGAAATCCATCTAGACCAAGTCTCAGAAAGCTGTAGTTGGCCCCACTCTGCCCCAGGGAGGCTGAGTCCTTGGGCTGGGACCTGACCCTATGTGGACATCTCAGTTTCTCCATTATAAGATGGTGTGGCAGACCAGAGCCACCTCTGAGGGCCACTCAAGTCCCAGGGTTCTAAGCTCTCCCTCTTCCTCGGTGGGAGCCCAGTTGTCATGTACAGGGGCGTGTGATGGGGGCTGCCCTCCCTCACCTCCCTTCCATGTCCACGACGTGCAGGGTGTCTTCCAGGAGGCAAGTCTTGAGCTCATAGTCCTCCTGGCTGCTGGCCGTCAGCGATGGGGAGGCATTGACCTCCAGGAGCCACCTAGACTGGGAGGGAGCGGAGGGCTGTCGGGAGACCAGTGGGGAGCCCGGGCTCCACCCCCAGCTCCGCCAGGGCTGCTCCCCCCACCTTCCTGGGTGAAGACAGGGAACTTAAATGCGGAGAGCTGGGTGGGTATAAGAATGATTCTGGTGTCCTCGTGCCGTTACTGTTTTTCCTTCTTCCGATAGAGAGGTGGCTGCAAGAGAAACTTCCCTTTCCTAGTGAAAATGTGCTGTAGACGCGACCGACCTGCTGTGGCAAAGGTCGGGCAGACAGTAGGGAGGGGCGAGACCGTGATGGGCTGGAAAGGGATGTGAGCCCAGAATGGCGAGGTCGTCTAATTTTTCCAGAAAAGCCACCATTTCTGATTTTTACGTAAACATGTCCCAAATTTCAGTGCTTATCAACGCATTTAAATTAAAAACAAATCATTCTGAAGGTCAAACTCAAGGTATTTGCAGGCTGAAAGCAGCCCAGGGAGCTCCAGCTCACAACCCTGTCATTTTGCAGACAGGATGCTGGGCAGAGAGGGGCAGGCTCAGCCAGCAGGAGACCAGGGCCCCTTTCCACCGTGGGCTGCCTCCTCCCGAGCTTATTGCCGCATCGTGTCCACTGCAAGGCCCACGGCTGCACCTCACCTTGCTGCAGGTGGCAAAGGAGAGAGACCCGCTGCTGCTGAGATCCTGTTCCCGAACCAGGGCCTGACTTAGGTCTTGCTCTGGGGCTCCTACTCCTGGCTCAGGAAGCCCCTCAGCACACAAGGTGACCCTGAATAGGGTCTTGGAGCCGGCAGTGCCAGTGCGGAGCAGCTCGCCCAGGTACTTGGATCCTGGTCCTGGCTTTGCCTTTGACTTGCTACATGACCTCAAGCTCCCCAAACACCCCACTGGGCTTCCATGTCCTCACAGGTGAGGCCATCACTGTGGTCCCTGCCAGGTCAGGCTTGTTCTACGTGTCAGATCAACCTCCTCCACGAGCGCAGTGAAGTGCACCAAATTCTTGGCAGGGATCGACACTGTAACAATATTCCCTTACGCGGCGCTTTGCATCCTCAAAGCACCAGGACTTACAGAGGGGAAAGATCCCTGACTCAGCAGATGATCGGGAAAGGACTTCTCGTGCCAGGTACACGTTGCTCAGTGCTCTACAGACTATATGTCACTTATTCCTCACAACGATCCTATAAGGTATAGGCACAATGACCAATCCCATTTTACAGACGGACAAACTGAGGCACCGAAAAAGGAAGCATGCCCAAGGTTATACAGCTAGGAAGTGACAGAGCTGGGATTCAAATCCAAGCACAGTCTGGATGCAGAGTGTGCAAAACATGACCTCCTGGCTCGCTGGGCCACCCACCCGCTCACTCACGGTTTGAGGTCCTGGTCGATGAGGATGTCATAGCCATACAGCTCGAAGCAGTGCTTGTCACTAATGATCACCTTCTGCACGCTCTGCAGGCTTTTGACAAAGATGTTGTCCATGTCGCTGAAGAGTGTCTCCACCGCCTCAGGCCCGTGCTTGGATGCCAGGTACTGCCGGAAGCGCTGGAGCATCCACTTGCAGCCCTGGGGCCCGGGCAGCCGGGTTGGGAGAGGGGACTCAGTTAGCTGGGACCCTAAATGACTGCCCTTAGGCCTGGGCAAGAGGGGCCAGCCCTAGGTCCTGTGACTGGGATGACTCTGGGTGTGCCCCTCCTTGTGGGGCAAAAGTTCTGTATGTCCAAGAGGACTGGCTACCAGGACCCCAGAAGTCCCTGCCCACACAGCCTGTGTAGGTGTCTCCCTGAGCAACCTGAGGACAGGTTGCGCTGACCGTGTGTGCATCCCAAGGCCAAGGAGTGACCACCAGACTGCTGTCTGCAGGGGTGTGTATGCGCGAGGCCCCCACTGTGTGGGATGGAGCCAGGGGAGGGAAAAGAAGGAAGCAGGTGTGAGTTGGGGGCCCTCTCTTCTCCGCCCCTCTGATCTGGCCCTTAACTCTGACAAGTCTGAGAATTCTGTATTTGAAGCTGGCCTTCCAGGTTATTTTATATAGATTAGATAGATATAAAGTATATCTGTATGATCCATTAGTTGATCAATAGATAGAAGATACACATCAAGGTAGGAGGAGAGGACACATTTTGCATAGGGGTGCATTAGTTTGATTTGTAAGTTTGAAATATTTAGACACATGGTACGTGGGCCTGACTTGTACTCTTGCCCTGGACCCTGCAAACTGTGAACTATGAGCCCCAGACATAGTCCCCCCGCCACTCCCAGCCCAGCCCTAGGAGGCTGGACCCCTGGAGAACACAGGCCCAGCTCCCTCACCTTCTTTGGGTGGTAGTCGGGAGATGTCTTTTGCACGGCAACGTTGGTGAGGTGAACATCTGGCAGAGGTTGGTGGTCAAGGATGGATGTAGATCTCAATGTATAAAAATATTATCTATAAAGCTCAATGATATCCCAATAAAGCTGTTATTTAAAAAACAGGAGAAGAGGGTGCTCAGCAAAGGGGGTTAGTGGCTCAAGAGCACGTATCGCTCCCCTCTGATGAAGAAAGCCTGGCTCCCAGCTCTTCACACTTCACCACTGCTCTGGCCTCCCCAGGAGCAGAGGGGAAGGAGGGGTTAAAGAGGAGAGTGGGGGGTGGGTCAGCAGAATTCAGAGCCTCCCCTCTCCACAGCCAAGCAAAGTATAAACACACAATCACAATCAACCCACAGGGCTGGGCACCGTGCCTCACGCCTGTAATCCTAGCACTTTGGGAGGCCGAGGAGGGAGGATCGCTTGAGATCAGGAGTTCCAGACCAGCCTGAGCAAGAGTGAGACTCCGTCTCTACAAAAAGTATACAAATTAGCCGGGCATGGTGGTGCAGCCCTGTAGTCCCAGCTACTCGGGAGGCTGAGGCAGGAGGATCGCTTGAGCCCAGGAGTTTGAGGTTGCATTGAGCTGTGATGATGCCACGGCACTCTACCCTGCTCTACCCTGTGTGACAGAGCGAGACCCTGTCTCCAAAAAAAAAAAAAAAAAAAAAAAAAAAAAAATATATATATATATATATATATCCACAGAGAAAAGAAGCTGATTAACCGTCAAATCTTTAGCGGAAAGAGAATTTTCCTAGTTTAGCAATGACAGTAGAAACCAATGGACAACTATGGACTCAACTAAGGAGTCAACTATAATACGTAAAAATAAAACAGATGTCGGGACAAAAATTAAAGGCAAAAAAGGCCAGACAAAATATTTGTAGCAAATGTGAGAGTCTAATGTTCTTGTCTCAAGAAAATCAATAGAATGTATGACCCTTTATTTATTGAATAAAGGATAAGAAAACATACAAGAGAAACTACACCATCTGGGAAAATGCTCACAGCTCCCGGTGACAGAAGAGACACAATTTCAAAGGGATGTATTAATGAATGGAGGAAATGCAAATTAGGAGAGATGTAAATTCTAATGCGAAACCTGCTTCCTCATTGTCAGTTACATTTTTTTTACATTTTTATTTTGAAAAATTCAAAACTCACAGAATATTTGCAAGAATAATATAATGAATGCTTCTACATGCTTCACCTAGACATGCCAATTGTTTCAGAATGGCTTTTTCAAATGATTGTCCCCAGTAATGGGGAGCTGGGGGTGAAACGGACCGTGTCAACAGGACAGTAAAAATAAAGAGAATTCTTTTGGAAAACAATCTGGCCAGATGCACTTGACCCAGTATTTACACCTCTGTGACACCATCCAAAGGAGAAATCTTAAATACAGTAAAAAGTTTACAAAAAAATATATTCCTTTGTAGCATTGCATGTCATAATAGCAAGAAATTGAATATTTCCCAGATGTCTGCAGCATGAGGCATTAGTAAACCAATAAATCTACTCAGTGGACTACTTTGTAACTAACTAAGAGCAAATGTCTACAAGGAAAATACGGATGATAATGTTTAGTGAAAAAAAGATTATGTTTATATGATGGGATCACTAGTACATAAAAGGCAAACAACAACAAAAACCTCTACAAGTGAACTTGGAAAGAAATACACCAAAATGGCAATTAGTTATTGCTAGAAAATATACCTAGAAAGGGCTTCTTTTCTTTTTTGTACTTTCCTACATTTTCTGATTTGTTTTTAGTGAGCTATACTACTTTTATTACAAAAACTATGTCCTTGAAATGTTTTATTATTTTTATTATTAGAATAATGCCTATCAGTTATAGACACAACTGATAATATAGGGACATGTATAAAGTTGAAAAATAAATATTTCCTCACCTGATTCTAATGCTCTGCAGTTTTCAGAGTTAATAAATTAGAGAATTGTGAAGATCTTTTCATACTTGCCCTGAACAGAAACATAGTTCCTTAAAAGCAAAACTGAGATCACAAACATACCAGTTCTTCACCTTGCATTTTGTTTTTTCATTTGATAATCTATGTTGGATACTTTCCGGGTCACGACATTTCAATCTACCTCATTGTTTTTAACTGATGCACAACCATGTAGATGCTTTATAATCTGTTTCACCATTCCTCAAGCACGATTTAGGTTGTTTCTACTTGTTCACTATTATATACATTGTTTCAGGGAATATTTTTATATTTTGTGTATGTATGTATAGACATACTATGTGTATATATTTTTGAGTAATTGTGTGTAAACTGTATATATAGTATATATACAAAATCAAGTTAAAATATGTTTCTTAATTGTTTTAAAACTTGGTGTAACATCTGAAGCAAATATGCTCAAATATTAATCTGTTAAATCTGGATGGTGGATGCATGGGTTTCTTATAGTCTTTCCTGCATTTTCTATTAATAGAAAATAAGAAGTCATTTTCTATTAATATTTCAAGATTAAAAAATTAAAAACAATATAAAAGAAGGGGTGGGAAATGATATGTATTCACTCACTGTGAAAACAGCAAAACCTCATTAAACAGAAACTAGCCCGGGGAGAGGGCTTGGTTTGTTTAATAATTCCCCACGAAGCTCAGAGATACGCAAACATTTGTAAACGGAGCTGGGAGAATCACTAACATTTACTCAAGGGTCACTCTGGGCCAGCCACTGTTCTAAGTCCTTCACATGCATTATTTAATTTTAATAAAAAAACAAGGTAGCAATAAAACTCAACTAAATTCGGTGACTTGCAGATGATACATGCTTATTAGAATTACAAAATAAAATAAATATACTGGAGACGCTGAAGTTGGTGAAATAGCAAAAACAATTGCAAAAAAATACTCAGAAGGGCCGAATCACAATCTCAGGTGCAGCCATGCAAATGAATGCATTATCCTGGGCGCGTACTTAATTGAATGATGAAATGAAGGCAGAGAGATGTGAACTGGCTGAAAACATTGTGTGGCCCTTTCCATCTTTCCCCCACGCAGGTAGCAGTCCTGCCGACTTTCCTCTGCCCCTTTTCCTCTGATGCTCAGGCCTAAAAATCTTGAAACCTTTTTTGCATGTTTTTATTTTGACCAGACAATCCATTCACATGACTCAAAAATTAAAAGGCCCAAATGTGTATATAAGGAAATACCTCCCATCTACCCCTGTCCCTACCCACCCAGTGCTCTTCCCAAAGACAACGTCTTTCCAGTTTTTTGTCCCAGAGATGTCTACATACAGATAAGCAAACATACAGAGAGATACAATTTTTTTTTTTTTTTGAGACAGAGTCTCACTCTGTTGCCTGGGCTAGAGTGCTATGGTGTCAGTCTAGCTCACAGCAACCTCAACCTCCTGGGCT
This sequence comes from Indri indri, assembly GCA_004363605.1. Lineage (NCBI taxonomy): Eukaryota > Metazoa > Chordata > Mammalia > Primates > Indriidae > Indri > Indri indri. Next base: position 2,382 of record RJWJ010030193.1, on the reverse strand, counting down.
CAAGCCATCCTCCTGCCTCAGCCTCCCGAGTAGCTGGGACTACAGGCATGCGCCACCATGGTCAGCTAATTTTTTTCTATATATTTTTAGTTGTCCAGCTAATTTCTTTCTATTTTTAGTAGAAACAGGGTCTTGCTCTTGCTCACACTGGTCTCGAACTCCTGACCTCGAGCGATCCTCCCGCCTCGGCCTCCTGGAGTGCTAGGATTACAGTTGTGAGCCACCGTGCCTGGCCGAGATATAATTTTTAACATGAATGAGAACATACTTTTGTACACTGTTTTATACATACTTTGTTTTTTCCCCAATTAACTATACCTCTTGTAGACGATCTCATATCAGTACGTAAAGCACTTTCACCATTCCTTTCTAACTGCGTGGTATTCCATTGTATAAATGAGCCATTTGTCCCACTGTTTCCTATTTTTCGCTCTCATAAGCCAGGCTGTGCAGTGAATAACCTCTAAGCCTGTCTTCTCCTGCATGGTGGGTGCACCTGTCAGCTAAATTCCCAGAGGGGAATTGCTGGGGCAGAGGGCGTGTGTAATTGTCTTTTGACAGCTAGTTGCCAGGTTGCCCTAGAAGGGGTTGTACCAATTTACGCTCCCGCCAGCAACATATGTATCCCCCAGCTTGCCAAGACAGTGTGTTATCAAAGTTTTGGTCCCTGCCAATTGGATGGGTGAAAATAGCATTATATTTGAATGAATGAGTGAGCCAATGACTAGGCACTGAATAAAAAGGCCCATAAAATGATGGGAACATCCTCCAAAGGGGCTAAAAACTGCCCGATCCTATGAATATAAATAAATGTGAATGTCAGTCCCACCACCAAAACCATCACCCGGCAAAGCAGGTTGGGGTGAGCTGCTCTGAGCAGAGCGGGGCTTTTCCCCTGGGATCTCCCCCACAAGACTGAAGGGAAGGGACCAGTCCTGTCTCCCTCACTGCTGTGTCTCCCGTGCCCAGACCACAGCAGGCACCCGGAAGACATCTGTGGATGGAGAAGGTCACTCAGGATTGGCCCCAGGATGGAAAGAGCAGGTGCATGGGGGTGGGGGTGGGTGGGCAGATCCCAGGATACACTGGTCATCGATGTTGTTCAGCGTGAAGCGGGTGTTGGAGAATCGGGCGAAGCCATCCCGGTAGAGCCAGGCCCGCAGTGGGGTGTACTGAGGCGGACGGAAGTGGGAACAGAGAGAGAGAAAAGGAGAAGAGAATACATCCAGGCACTCTCACACCGCCTAGGTCCTGCACCTGCTGTTCCCTCCACCTGGAGTGCCTTTCCTTCTTTCCCAAATCAGCCTTCAAGCCTCTGCTCTGACATCAGCTTCCTTGGAGCCTGCCCGCTCCTCCCCCTGGGGACAGGGACGCACGGGGAACAAAATGAATAGGCCTCTTCTGTGCCCCACGACCACGTGTGACGCACCCCAGCTCAGGGTGTCCATACTCTCCACCAGACGGTGAGGTCCAGGAGGACAGGGCCGAGCCTGTCTCAGACACCCCTGTATCCTTGTGCCCAGCACAGAGGAGCCCACCACGAAGGTTTAAACATCTGCTGAATGAATGAACAAATGAGTGGAGGGAGTATAGCAACTGGTCAAGAGAGTGGGTGCTTGAGGCCAGGAGGCCTGGGTTTGAATCTCAGCTCTGCCACTCACTGGCTGTGTGACCTTGGGCAAGTCACACAACCTCTCTGTATCTGTTTCCTCATCTGTAAAATGAGGATAAAAATAGAACCTACCTCACTGGATTATTAGGAGGACCGGATGAGATAGAACCTGCTAAGTACCAGGGCCTTGTACTTAGTAGATGCTCAATAAATGTTTGCTGTCGTTTACCGTGGATGGCTGAATGAATAAAGGACAGGTAAGGGGCAAATCTAGATGCTGAGGCATCTAGGATGGTAAAACTTGGGTCAGCCTGCCTGCCCGCATCCTGTTCCTAGATGTCCCCTGCGGCTCTCCCAGGGAGAGATAAGACCAGGCAAGCTCACACAAGGTGCCCCCAGGATGGCCTTTTCCCCCCACCCCTAGTCCAGCCACCCCTTAACCCCCCTGGAGGAGGACCCCTGCCTTAGTTACTCACCGACATCACCAGCACATAGACACGCAGGTCAAACTTTCGGCCTGTCAGGTGAGGAAAGAATTAATTTGTGTAACAAATGTTGATTTGTGTCAGGCACTGTGCTAGGTTTTGGGGATACGGCAGTGGATGGGGGGCAGGGAGGGTCAACGTGGGGAAAGGCTTGAGACTTGGTGGTCAAGGAAGGCCCATGAGAAGCAGTGACCTGCGGGGTGAGAAGGGGCCTGCCTGGCCCAGAGTGGGGTGGGGCCTTCGGCCCGAGGAACAGAGGCCCGGAGGGGACAAAGAGGTTGGGCC